>CAUYQV010152541.1:0-20967 GCA_963574575.1 Galagoides demidoff
TATAAATGTCTTAACACAACAATTATGAGAAAGACATGATGGCTATGTTAGCTAGTTGGATGAGAGTTTTCCAAACTGCATATGGAAGCAACACACTGTATCCTATGATAGAATTAATGTACACAATTATGATCTAATAAAAATAAATAAATAAAATTTAAAAAAAAAGAATTTAAGATACAAAACATACTAACTAGGTCAGATCTTGAGTCCATCCATATCAGTACTTTGCTTCTGCATCAACAAACATTTTATGAAGAGTCTCAAAAGGTTATGAAAATACCAAGGTTACCTTTAGCAACTTCCTAGTAACTTAGTGTCTATATATCTTGGAATTGCTTTGTTTCCTCAGGATTGGTTTCTTGAGATAGTAACGTACTGTAGGGTAGAGAGAGCCCCAAAGGAGAAATCTTACATGAAATAACTAACTGTAAGTGATTCTCTTGCCTCAGCCTCCTCAGTAGCTGGGACTACAGGCACTCGCCACAACACCCAGCTACTTTTTTTAGAGTCTCACTCTTGCTCAAGCTATTCTCAAACTCCTCAGCTCAGGCAATCCACTGGCCTCAGCCTCCCAGAGTGAGGCTGGGAGCCACCAGGCCTGGCCTAGATATATTTTCTTAAAAGTTGTTTTAAATCTTCTGGGGAAATAGATGGGAGACAGATAGACAGATATGTAGATAGACAGAGATGGGTCAATGCATAAATAGAAATAGACAAATGTTTATGCCAGTAGAACCTTATGCAGTTGGAGGGAAGAAAAGACAGGCAGACAAAACAGCCTGATCACAGATTGAAGAATGAAAGGTGTATCTGTGTGCAGATTCAGAGTGCTTAAATGTCCACTTCTTAAAGAATTTTGTCTATACATTCTTCCTCATTGCTGGTTTTTGCCATGGTCGTACCATGTCTTTCTATTCTCTGACTGCTCTCATGGGACACTGGCATAATCTCAACAGACTTTTCTTTTGACCACTAGGAAATAAACTACCAGTTGTGGCTCTACTTTTTCTCACATAAGGAAATTTACTCCCTTAAATGCTGAGGTGATTACGTTGATTGCAGCTAAGGGTGTACAATTAGTCTGTGTGCTACCCCTCCTGTCTGTTCCTCATTCCTTAAGATTCTCTTTGCCTTGAGGGGATCGTAGGGTGCAAAGCATGGACTGTGGAGTCAAATCTGACTTCAAATTCGTGCTCATCTACTTACTAACGGTGTCACTTTCAATAAGTTAGCTAACCTCTCTGAACTTCAATTTCCACATATGTAAAGTAATGACCCTAAAATCAGCCTTTCAGAATTGGTGAAACGATATGTATAAGGGTTTGGCACAGACCCATGGCACCACAGCCTGGCATATGGTAGCTTCAGTACATTACTGCTGCTGCTCAAGTACTAATGCTTCTGTTACTAATCTTGCTATGTCACCATCAGATTCATTCATCTTAATCTTTTCCCCTACCCCTAAAGAGTTTTTTCAAGGGCATTGTACCAACCAGTTATCACGCTTACTTTTAAAGGAAGTTTTTAAAAGTCCTCCGTTCCTTCCACATTCCCATCCTTGCCTTTCCGGAGTTTTCAGGTTCCCTTCTCTCCTACCTAGCCAGCCTCTCCTTACCTGCCAAGTCTTCCCCAAGTCAAGATCCCACTCCTTCTGCTCTGTTTGTCTGCAATGGAACATAAACTCCCCAGGGCAGGAAACTTGTCTTTCTACATATTTGTCAAGTACTGTGTACATTTAGAGAGCTAAGTAAATAACTAATATTACACAGTCAGAATGAAGTTGTTCAATAAATACCTTCGGTATTACCTCTAGGCTCTCATTACACCAAGTCTATGGACACGAGATGTATAAACAGAAAGCTGGCTACTAAATAATAAAATTACGTTTTTGGCTGCTCTACATGGGAAACAGGCTGTCAATGCAACGGATAGCAAAGGTGTTTCCTATTCTCCACTCCTTGAGATCGGAGGCTCAACTCAACTCACACCAGGGATCATACCCAAAGGGCCATAGGTCAAAGACCAGCCCAATAAACACTTCTTTCCTCTGGGGCATTGATCACGGGCCAAGGGCTGGCCCCTCTCAGGTGAAGTTCCTGCGGCGTGTCTTAATTATGCTTCACAATTCTTGGCCTACATGTAAGTTATTTCTTGGTTATTGTATGAGCCTGGCTCTGTAGCCTGAACTAAAATCCAGTATCCCAGAAAGAGTCCTTTTCCTTCTTTTTCTTCCCCGGCAATATCAGGCACTTAATCCACACTCAAGAATTGCTTGTTTTGACTTAAAAATGATAGTCCTTTCCCAGGGGATTAAGAATAAGAAATTGTGGCCAATTTCTTATTTCTTTTTGTAAGTGTCTTTAAATTGTTTATAATAAAATATTTCAAACATAAACAAAAAGAACTAAAAAATAATATGACACTTATATACCTAATACCTGGATTGAACATATGTTAATATTTTGCTGTGCTTTCATCAGCTTTCTCTTTTGTGTTTAAATGCTATAAATACAGAGAAAATCACCCCCATTCCTTCTTACTTCCTCCATCCATCCCTCAAGATAAGTCATCCTTCAGTTGATCTATTGTCATTCATAAGTGAGATTTTTAACTAATATATATGTAAGTACCTATAAACTATGTACTATCATTTCATATGTTTTAAAACTTTGCATACATGGTATTTTTTTTATATCTTGCTGAACCCAGATTTTTTTCCCACAAGATGCTATTTTTGAGATTTATCCATGTTGATATTTGATCTGGTTTGGCCCAGCTGATCCAAGTCAAATCCCAGCTCCACTGCAAAATCACAAGAGTATGACCCTGGGTGTGTTACTTAATTTCCTTGTACATCAGTTTCTTCATCAGTAGAATTAGGATAATGGTAGCACCTCCTTCAAGAAAATAAACCAGCAAGAACACAGTTTTGTACATTGTAAGCCACCTCTTTCTAGGTGTCAGTTGTCAATACTGTCAGTTATTATTGGGGCAGACCTAGAAAGAGGATCTGAACATCTTTGGTTTTAGTAAATATTGGCAAATTGATCTTCAGTTGGTTGGACCAGTTTATACTCTCACCAGAACTACACGAGTTTCTGTTTCCTTACATGCTCATCAGAACTTGGCATTAGTGGTATGGCTTCCTAATCTTTTCAAATGCAAGAAGACTCAAGAAAAAGATGAGGGAATGGACATTTCTAGTCTCTATTTCATTTCATTCATTTTATTTATAGATGTGTCCTAGTAATGAGCAATCAGAAAGATTAGGTAACCAATAGGAAGGAAGGAAGTAGTGACAGATTAGGGAAAGTGGGGGTAAGGAGATTATTTCCACCCCTGCTTTATTTCCCCCTAAATGGCCAGGGCAAGTACTTCAAAGGTGACTCTAGTGATATTCAGCAATGAGGTACGTAGCACTTTTTCTAGGATGAGTTTTGTACAACCTCATATTTCGCTTAGCATAATGTCCTTCAGGTTCACCCATGTTGTTACAAATGGTAAATTTTTACTCTTTTTTATTGAATAACATTCCATTTGGAATGTACAAGGGCCATCTGGAAAGTATCCAGCCATGTGGTATGAAAAACATTATTAACGACGGCTGACTACTTTCTGGACAGCCCTAATGCAGGTATACAGTCCACCTTTTCTTGATTCCTTCATTAGTTGATGAACATTTAGGTTTTTTCTGTCTCTTGGCCATTGTGAATAAGGGTGCAATGAACATGAGACTAATAATATAATTTATCATCAGTGTCATGATGAAACTTAATGAAATCATACTGATTTCATTTCCTTTGCATATATGCCCAGAAAAGTAGAATTGCTAAATCATATGGTGATTTTATTTCTGATTTTTTGAGGAACACCCATACGGCTTTCCATAATGGCTATGCCAGGTGCACTCCCATCAATCTTGTGTACGGGCTTCCTCTGTCCATATCCTCACCAACACTTGTCTTATGACCTTTTGATAATAGTCCTCATAACAGATGTGAGGTGATAGCTCATTGTGGTTTTGATTTGTATTTCCCCCTTGGTTAGTATTCTTGAGAGTCTTTTCCTATACTTCTTGGCCATCTTTTGAGAACTCTTCTCTTCATTTGAGTACTGTGTATTCAAGTATTTTGCCCAAATTTCAATTAAGTTATTCAGGGTTTTTTTTTTGCTATTGAGTTGTGTAAGCCCCTTATAGATTTTGCATATTAACCTCTACTGGATATATGATTTGCAAATATTTTCTCTCATTCCATGGGTTGTCTTTTGATTCCTTTGCTATGCAGAAAACTTATAGTTTGATCTAGTCTCACTTATTTATTTTTGCTGTTGTTGCTTGCACTTTGAATGGTATATTCAAAAAGATCATTGCCAAGACCAGTATCAGGGAGATTTTCCCTATGTTTTTTTCCTAGAAGTTTTATGGCTTCAGGTCTTATATTTAAGTCTTTATTCCATTTTGAGTTTATTTTTATGTATGATATAAGATAAGAGTCCAATTTCATTCTTTTGTGTATGGATGTCCAGCTTTTCCAATAACGTTCATTGAAGATATTATCCTTTCCTTCTTGTGTGTCCTTGGTGCCTTTGTGAAAGATTAGTTGACTAGATGCACGGGCTTGTTTCTAGGCTCTCTATTCTGTCAATTGGTCTGTTTTTATGCCAGTGCCATATGAATTCTATTTACTTTTATTTTTGTAATATAATTGAAATCAGGTAGTGTGATATCTTCAGCTTTGTTGTTCTTGTTCAAGATTGCTTTAGCTATTCTAAGTTTTCCATGGTTCCATATGAAATTCAGAATTTTTTTCTATTTCTGTGGAAAAATGTCATTGAGTTTTTACAGGTATCACAATGAATCTATATATTACTGTAGGTAGTAACAACATTTTAACAGTATTAATTCTTCTAATCCATGAACACAGGATATCTTTCCATTTATTTTCACTTGATTATAGCAAATTATCCTTTAATGTTGAATTTGGTTGATTAGTATTTTGTTGAAGATTTTTGCATTGATCTTCATCAGGGATGCTGCCTATAATTTCTTACATCCTTGATGTATTTCTTTTCCTGCTTTTCTTTTCCACTAGGATCCTTGTGCTAGTATTAGGATATGGGCTCATAAAATGAGTTATTTAGTTTTTTAAAAGAGTCTTAAAAGGATTGGTATTAATTTGTCTTTAAATGTTGGGTAGAATTCACTAGTGAATTTCATCAGGTCTTGGGATTTTTATTCTTGAGAAATGTTTGGTTCATGAGTCAATCTGCTTACTTGTTATTTGTCTATTCAGATTTTCTATTTCTTCCTGATTCAGTCTTAATAGGTTGAATGTGTCTAGGGAATTGATCCATTTCTTCCATGTTATCCAATAGGAATATGCAATTATAATTATTCATAGTAGCCTCTTATGATTCTTTGTATTTCTGTGGTAATGGTTGTAATGCCTCCTTTTTCAATTATATAATTTTTATAATAAATTTTAATAAATAATATGCGTTATATGTAATACATACTATTTACATCACATATAATAATATGATACAGTTATATTAATGATTTTATTTGTTTGCCTCTTCTTTTTTTCTTGGTTAGTCAAGCTAAACATTTGTCAATTTTATCTATTCAAGAAACCAAATGGTAGTTTTGTTGATTTTTTCTATTGTTTTTCTAGTCTCTATTTCATTTATTTCCACTCTGATCTTTGTTATTTACTTCCCTCTGTTAACTTTGGTCTTAATTTGTGCTTCTTTTTCTAGTTCTTTGATGTAAAGTTAGATTTTGTATGAGAGATTTTTCTTTATGCATAGCATTTATTGCTATAAACTTACCTCCAAGAATTGCTTTTGGTGAATTCCATAACCTTTATCATGTTGTGTTTTCATTTTTGTTTGCTTCAGGGTACATTTATACTTTTATTTCTTTTAATCCATTGGTTGTTCAGAAGCATGTTGTTTAATTTCTATGTATCTGTGGACTTTGAGAAATTCTTTTTGTTATTGACTTCTAGTCATAGTATTGCGATAAGAAAAGATACTTGATATAATTTCAGTCCTTTTAAATTTAAGACTTGGTTTGCGGCCTAACATATCATTCCTAGATAATGTTCCATGTGTGCTTCAGAATAGTGTGTACTCTACTGCTATTAGATGGAATATTCGGTATTTGTCTGTTAGGTCCATTTGGTCTAAAGTGTAGTTCAAGTGCACTGCTTCCTTATTGATTTTTCTGTTTGGATGAAAAAGTGAGCAGTCCTTTCCTGCTATTATATTACAATCGATATCTCCCTTCAGCGTATTTACTGTATGCTTTATATATTTAGGTGTTTGACTGTTAGGTGTACATATATATATAGGAGTATAACTGTTATATACTCCTGTTGACTGACTGCTTTAGCATTATACAATGACTTTCTTTGTCACTTTTCATAGTTTTTTTTAACTTAAAGTCTATTTCATCTGATGTAAGTATAGCTTCCCTTGCTCTTTTTTGTATGGATATCATTTTCTATGCCTTCATTTTCAGCTTGAGTACGTCCTCAAAGCTGAAATGAATCTTTTGTAGGAAGCATATTGGGGTCTCGTTTTTCTTAATCCACTCAGTCATTTTGTGTCTTTTGATTAGAGAATTTAATCTAGTTACATTTAAAGTAATTATTGGTTAGTAAGAATTTACTATTGTTGTTTTGTTGATTGCTTTCTGGCTGTTTCCTAGTTCCTTTGTTCCTTGTTATCTTTCTTTGTGACTTGATGATTTTCTGTGGAGATATGCTTTGTTTCCTTTCTTTTATCTTTTGCATATCTACTATGTTTTTGAGGTTACTACAAGCCTTACAAAAACATCTTGTGGCTTTAACAATCTACTTTAAGCTAAAACAATGTAATTTTGATAGCATACGAAAACTCTGCACTTTTATTGCCCTGTCTCCACACTTTTTTTTTTTTTTTTGAGACAG
Organism: Galagoides demidoff; assembly: GCA_963574575.1. Classification (NCBI taxonomy): domain Eukaryota; kingdom Metazoa; phylum Chordata; class Mammalia; order Primates; family Galagidae; genus Galagoides; species Galagoides demidoff. The sequence continues at coordinate 6,960 of CAUYQV010152541.1, forward strand.
AGTCTTATTATGTCACCCTCAGTAGAGTGCTCTGGCATCCTAGCTCACAGCAACCTCAAACTCTTGGGCTTAAACGATTCTCTTGCCTCAGCCTCCCAAGTAGCTGGGACTACAGGCCCCTGCCACAACACCCAGCTGTTTTTTGTTATGGTGGTTGTCATTTTTGTTTAGGAGGCACAGGTCAGGTTCAAACCCACCAACTTTGGTGGATGTGGCTGGCTCTGTAACTACTGTGCTACAGGTGCCAAGCCTACATTTTGTTTTTGATGTCACAACTTACATATTTTTATATCATATATCCATTAATAAGTTATTATAGCATGGTTATTTTTAACATTTTCATGATTTTGTCTTTTAACCTTTATATTTGGTTTAAAATTGACCTATATACCATCATTTCAGTATTAGAGTATTCTGAATTTTCTATATACTTACCCTGACCCATGAGTTTTATACTTTCATATGTTTTCATATTACATTAGCATTCTTCCATTTCAGCTTAAAGAACTCCCTCAAGCATTTCTTATGAGGCAGGTCTTGTGGTAATGAACTTCTTCAGCTTTCCTTTGTCTGGAAAAATTTTTTTCTCTCCTTCGTTTTTGAAACATGATTTTGCTGGATAAAGTATTCTCTTTTTTTTTATTAAATCATATCTATATTAATGCATTTATGGTGTACAATGTGCTGATTTTATATACAGTTGGGAATGCTTACATCAAACTGGAGAAACTATTCTTGATGAAATTTGTTTAATTTTTTTTTTTTTATTTGAGACAAAGTCTCACTTTGTCACCCTCCGTAGAGTACCATAGTGTCACAACTCATAGCAACCTCCACTTCTTGGACTTAAGTGATTCTCTTACCTCAGCCTCTCAAGTAGCTGGGACTACAGGCACACACCACAATGCCCAGCTGGATGAAATTTTTTTAATTTAATAATTTTAGCACTTTTAAAATATTATACTATTCTCTCCTGGCTTGCAAAATTTCTAGTGAGCTATCTATTAATGGTTTGATGAGTTTCTCTTGTATGTGATGAGTCTCTTTTCTCTTGCTACTTTCAAAATTTTCCTTTTGACTTTGATTTTTGGCAGTTTGAGTATAACATGACTCAGTAACATCTTCTTTTGTTTGAAACTACATAGCCCTCCCCAGATTTGGAAAGTTTTCAGTCATTATTTTCTTAAAAAAGCTTTTCTTCTGGGCAGTACCTATGGTCAGTGGGTAGGGTGCTGGCCCCGTATACCAAGGGTGGTGGGTTTGAACCCATCCCCAGTCAGCTAAAATAGCAGTGACAACTGCAACAAAAATAGCCAGGCATTGTGGCGGGCACCTGTAGTCCCAGCTACTCGGGAGGTTGGGGCAGGAGAATCACCTAAGCCCAAGAGGTGGAGGTTGCTGTGAGCTGTGATGTCACTGCACTCTACCAAGGGAGACAAAGTGAGACTCTGTCTCAAGTAAATAAATAAGCTTATCTTCCATTTTCTCTCTTCTGCTTCTGGAGCTCCCATAATCCATAAATTAGTTCTCTTGATATTGTCCCACAAATTCCATGGGCTTTATTTGTTCCTGTTCACTCCTTTTTATTCTCTTACTAGATGATTTCAAATGACCTGACTTTGAGTTAATAAATTCTTTCTCTTACTGAATCAAGTCTGGTATTGATGCTCTTTATTGAATTTTTAAATTTATTCATTATATTCTTCAGTTCCAGCATTCCTGTTTTATTCTTTTTCATTTCTATCTCTTTGTTGAACTTCTTATTGTTTTCATGAGTTATTTCCCTGATTTTGTTGGGTTGTCTATCTCTGTTCAAGTGATACTAAACACAACTGAGTTTTCTTTCAACAATTACTTTGAATTCTTTGCGAGTCAATTTATAATTTTCCATTTTTATGGGGTCAGTTACTGGAAAATTATTGTATTCCTTTGATGATGTCATGTCTACTTGGTTTTTCCTGTTCTTTCAAGTCTTGGGTTATTCTCTTTACATTTGAAGAAGTGGTCATCCCTTCTAGTCTGTATCCACTGGCTTCAGGAGAGAAACATTTTTACTAGTCAGCCCAATTAAGGATTCTAAAACTTCCTCCAGACTTTTCTATGGATTTTCCCACTCCATACTCTTGTTCCCTCTTATGAGAGAATTCTTAAAATTTATGCTTTCTCTCAATCCTACAAAGCCAAAGTAGGTGCTAAAAGCCTACTATTTGTTTTCTCTAGAGCAGTGCCTTGAACTGCTCAAGTTTGTATGTCTTCTTCCTATTCTGTGGAGTTGAGCCAGTTGTCCTTGTGTGCTCACAAGCCATCTATAGGCACGCACACTTGCTGTTCATAGGAGCATGGGCATGACTCTAGCTATAGTCAGGGATGTGGGTGATGAGCACACAGTGCTGTGTTAGGGGTGCCCATGAGTCAGTTGAAGGTGTCTCAAGCAAGATCACCCAAGAAGCTCATGAGAAGGCTTTCTGGTGGAGTTCTCAAAGTACTAAACAGGATTTGAGGTCCTTTTTAGAGTTCTAAGCACTGTTTCCTTGAGCCCCTACTTCTCTTTCATACTTCTAGGGTTTTTTAAACATTCAGCTGTGCTGAACACCTCAGTATTCTGAGTGGAGCTCGAAAAAAAGGTGGACCTCTTGAGCAGCACCTCAAGTGGATCAGGAAGCTGAGAGCTCAATCTCTATGCTTTCACTTTTTCCTATGGAAGAAACCACAGGCCAAGGGGGTTTCTCTTATTATTAAGCTGTATCAACTTGGAGAGGAATGATAAAGGTAAATCAAACTGTTTTTCTTACCCTTTCTTACCTAATGGTATTGTGGAACTTCACTCCCAGACTCCCACAAAGCTACTTTTATCCATGGCTGAATGGTTATCAAAATTGATGTTCTCAAAAAGAACAAGAAGCTGGAGGCATCACATTGTCTGACTTTAAATTGTACTATAAGGCTACAGTAACCAAAACATCATGGTGCATAAAACTAGACACATAGATCAATGGAACAGAATGAAGAACCTGGTAATAAAACCGCACAGTTACAGTCAACTGATCTTTGACAAAGTCAACAATACTGTACCATGAGGAAGGCTCAGCGCCTATGGCTCAAGCAGCTAAGGCGCCAGCCACATACACCTGAGCTGGTGGGTTTAAATCTAGCCCAGGCCCACCAAACAACAATGATAGCTGCAACCAAAAAATAGCCAGGTGTTGTGGTGGGTGCCTGTAGTCCCAGCTACTTAGGAGGTGGAAGCAGGAGAATCGCTTGAGCCCAGGAGGTGGAGGTCACTGTGACCTGTGATGCCACGGCACTCTCTACCCAGAGCAATAGCTTAAGGCTCTGTCTCAAAAAAAAAAAAAAAAAAAAAAAAAACATACAAAAGTAGGCAAACGACACCAGTACTTTGTTATTAAGAAGATATATAAAGACATACTTCTTTTTTTTTTTTTTTTTTGAGACGGAGCCTCAAGCTATCCTCCTGGGTAGAGTGCCATGGCATCACAGCTCACAGCAACCTCCAACTCCTGGGCTCAAGCGAGTCTCCTGACTCAGCCTCCCAAGTAGCTGGGACCACAGGTGCCCATCACAACACCCGGCCATTTTTTGGTTGCAGCCATCATTGTTGTTTTGGTAGCCCGAGCTGGGGATTCGAACCCGCCACCTTAGGTGTGTGTGGCTGGCGCCTTAGCCGATTGAGCCACAGGTGCCGAGCCAAGGTATACTTCTTTTAAAAGATATATAAATGGCCAACAAACATACAAAAAATGTTCAACATTACTAATCATCAGGGAAATGCAAATTAAAACCACCATGAGATACCATCTTACTCCAATTAGAATGGCCATGATTAAAGTTAAAAAATGATGAATGTTTGCATGGATGCAGTGAAAGGGGAACACTTAAACACTATTGGAGGGACTGTAAACAAGTATAACCTCCATAGACTTCAGTGTGGAGATTTCTCAAAGAACTAAAAGCAGATTTATGATTTGATCTTGCAACTTTACTACTGGGTGGAATTTTTTTCTACGGGAAAAGAAATCATTATATGAAAGATATCTGTACTTTTATGTTTATCACAGCACAATTCACAATAGCAAAGATATGCAATCAACCTAAGTGTCAATCAACTAAAGAATCAGTTAAGAAAACGCAGTATTTATGGAGTACTACTCAGCGATAAGAAAAATAAAGTAATAGCCTTTGCAGAAACTTAGATGGAATTGGAGACCCTTACCCTAAGGGAAGTAACCCAGGAACAGTTAAATACATGCCACATGTTCTCATTTATAAGTGGAAGCTAGACTATGGCTACACAAGGGCTCACAGAGTGGTATAATGGACATTGGAGATTCAAGGAGGAGAAAAAAGGTGAGAAGCAGTGAGGAATAACCTATGGGGTATAAGGGATACTACTTGGGTGATGGGCACACCTAAAGCCCAGTCTCTATTACACACAGCATTCCTAGCCATTCTCCAGCCTCTCCACGCAAAGCATATCTTGACACATTTGTGAGTTCACCAACACCATTCCCACTTATGTGCCTTTTTTATATAATATATGTGTGTAGCAGAATTCAACTGGTACCCCCAAACCTATTTAAAATTTTTTTAAATTGATGTTTCTTTGGGCAAATGATGATTGAAAACTCCTATTCTGCCAACTCGGTGATATCACTTTTAGGAATTCTTTTACATGGAAAATAAAAACCATTTAGAGTCAAACTCTACAGAAACTCTGGAGACCCACAGAAAATAAGGAGAAATATTACTAAGGAAGTAGATTAATAAAAAAAGTGAATGAAGGAGAAAGTCAGTAAATAGCAGATGTCTTTGGAAATCTATTGGTGACTTCTCAGAGAGAGTCTGAACTTTCTTGGCTGATATAAGTAGAAAGAAGAAAAGCTTTTTTCCCAAAAGGGGCAGGGAAGAGAGAGAACAGCAGGATGGGAGGGTTTTGTAAAGGAGCTGAGGGGAGAAGATAAAGTTTCAAGGAAAGAAGTCAATTTGGAAGTGTTACTTTTTCCTGGAGAATAGTAGACTAAAGTCACCCAAGTGATACAATGTCAGCCTCTGCAGGACCTCTCTGATTTGTTTCTCTCTCCCTCTTTTCTGTGTCCATTGCCATCCTCAAGATCCTCATTTTCTCCATCTGCGTGGCTGCAGTGGCTTAATGGTATGCTGAACCCAACCACCAAAACAGTATTTTCATCTCTATTTTATGGATGCAAGAACTAAGGCTAAGAAAGAATCACTGGCTTGCTCAAGATTGCATATCTTGAAAATGGTAAAACCAAAACCAAAGCCTAGGTATTCTGAGTCCAGGCCCTGGGCTCCATTGCACCAAAGGAAAATTGATAATCATCTTAAAAAATCTTCTTAGACTCAAAATATTAAGAGGGCCCCATTTTTCCACCAAGACAGTCCCAACTCCTGTCTGACTTTCAAGGCCTTCCATTGGTTGGTTCTTCTCTCTCTCGATTACACACAGCATTCTTAGCCATTCTCCAGCCTCTCTATGTAAAGCATGTCTTGGCTAATTTGTGAGTTTGCCAACTTTGTTCCCACTTCTTTGCCTATTTTTATGCCATCCCCCTCCCTTAGAGAGTCTTTCTTTCACTGTCTTCTCCCTGGGCCCTGTTCAAATCTTACACATTCTGTAACTGCTTCAGCATACTCTGAACTGCCACATTGACTGTTCCATTGTGGAATATGACTCTATTATTCACTCTTTTGAATTGACCTCAAATTGTTACCCTATGCAACAAAATGCAAGGCAAATCACTGCAGGCAGTTATTTGCTTGCCTTGTATTTCCTTACTAATTACTTCTTGTTATATAGGGATTTTCCAATTGCTCTTAGCCTAAAATTAAATATGTATCACAGCAGGTGCAGTGGCTCGTACCTGTAATCCCAGCATTTTGGGGAGCCCAAGGGAGGAAGAGCCCTGTGGCCAAGAGTTGGAGGCTTCAGTGTGCTATAATCATACCGTGGTACTCTAGTCTGCTCTCTATTGCTCTAGTCTGGGCAACAGAGTGAGACCTTATCTCTAAAAATTACATGTACATATATATGAATATAGGTCGGGTCCTCCATGAATACTTAATAACTAATAAAACATAGAATAATAAGAACTAATAGGAAATACAAAATATAAAGACTTAGAAGATTTTCTAAACAAAGTCATACTTGGAAGATAAAATCAGTAGTTAAGATAGAAGTCTATTAGGCATGATGGCAAATTTAAATGACAAAATTGTAAGGCAAACTGGTTTAAAAGGCAGAAACAGATCAGCAAGTCTGTCATGCCTCTGACTTTCTGGCACTCTACAAAACAAGGGAAGTGACTTCTTATGTCTACTACTCAGGCTTACCATGTTCAGAAATAATAGTATCTGCAAATGATAATTACATATGTACTCACGCATCCAGAGTTGTATTGGGCAGCTTATGAAATGATGCAAAAGACTCTGTTCATATTCAGCTTTCCAAGTTTGGTGAGTATCTTTTCAGAACAGAAAACTGTAATAAGTATGGTGGAGAGATTGGAAGAAGGTTATGACCCCTGCCCTTGGGAGCTTTAAATATGTGTAGTAAGGAGAAAGCATTTACACCCAGGCACGATTAAATAGGTCTTTTGTGGAACAAGATGTGAAAAAATACAGGTTAATATAACACTGTATGTGTATCCATGTTGAGGTGATACTGATGTAAAGAATAGAAAGAATTAAATAGGGCCGGACACAGTGGCTCATGCCTATAATCCCAGGACTCTGGGAAGCTAAGGTGGGCAGATTGCTTGAGCTCAGCAGTTCAAGACCAGCTTCTAATTCCTGAGCAAGAGTGAGACCATCTCTAAAAAGTAGCCGGGCACTGTGGCAGGTGCATGTAGTCCCAGCTACTCAGGAGACTGAGGCAAGAGGATCACTTGAGCCCAAGAGTTTGAGGTTGCTGTGATGCCATGCTATGATGCCATGGCACTCAATCCCAGGGCAACTGAGTGAGACTCTGTCTCACAAAAAAAAAAAGAATTCAGTGGAAGATTTTCAAAACAAAGGCAGTAAAAGAGATGAACTTTATTTCATCTAGTGGAAGGGTGAAAACATTCTAGCAGACGCAAGGTCATGGAAGCAGAAGCAGATACCTTATCCCAGTGCACCTACTAGAGCATGTGTTGTTATGATCATTGTTAGTCCTCCCAGTTAATAAATGGAAGATAGCTAGGCATTTAAATTAACTCATCCCAAGTTATACAGTGAGTTACTGATGCAGCTACCTTAGTGACATTTTAGGACCAGTCTATATCATGAAATACAGAAGCTGTATATTTTTTCAATAAATGCAAGCAAGGTACTCCCTGGACAATAGTGAGTAGATACTAAAATATGTTCTTAAAGCATTTGTTTCACAAATATTACAAAAGATGGGGCAAGGAGCCTTCCTTTTCCCCTAATGAAGAATATCAGAGTACTTATTTTTTAAAAATTAAAAGAAGAATTATTAATAGTATTTCCTGAGGGAGAATATAGACTTCCAGCCTACACCAGAATTCCACAGTTCTATTCGAATTCAGAGATTAAGGGTGTGTTTTGCCCACACCCTAAATTTTTGGGAACTCAAGCCCTACATTAAGTAAGTCCTACTGAGGAGGATAATGTGACTGCTCTCTTTACGGGAGAGCTCTTTTTATGATATAGAACATATATGTTTTTAAACGCACCTAGTCCATTAGCCAAACCGACAGATTATTACCCAAATTACACAAACACTCTTTGTGTCTCAACAACTGCCAGCTCCTCTAAATGGTAGCATTTATACAAGACAGAAAAAAATCTCTTAGAATGATCAATATACTTGGTTCAATATTCTGCAAAGCCATAAAATGAGAAAGATTCAACACAGAAGAGTAGCGGGTTTCAAACCCTATTTCGTTTTCCTCCCAGCCCCTACAGATTGCCCAGCACACCACCGTATATACGGGCCTTTGTGGAGGCTTCTATATTTCCCACCTGTATTTCTTTTTCTTTTTCCAGCAACAGTCTGCCTTTGTGCCAGCTCCTAAATAACCATAAATTTTGTTCTTATAAACCTTAATGAATGCTTGGCCAAGATGCTGTAACTATTGGCTTCTACATTGGAGCATAAATGGAAAGGAAAAAAAAAGTGTGCACTGTGAAAAACTGGATAAAATGGAAAAAAGATCACAGCAAACCCAAAGTCGCAATTTGCCTTTAATGTGAAGGAGGCCTTGTTTTCACGGTGTGGCAGCTTTCAGGGGTTTTAATCTCAAAGTGGCTGATCAATTTAAGGTAAGTGGCAGACATTTGGCCTGGTTCCCAGGCTTTGCTTTGCTGCTCTGAGAAAAGAAAGGATTCAGTCAGACACACAGACAACAGGCATCATCAGCGGCTCCCACATTCCAAGCATTTTAACACAGATTAGGTTGGCATGATTCTACTGTTTACTGAAATCTCCTAGGTGTTGCATTTTCCCTTTTCCTTGCTGTGGTTATCCAAGATAGTTTTCTCAGGTCAAGACCTTCATATGCCAAATAGCTTGCAGGGCTGTGAAGGGAAAGGAAGAGCAGGGGTCAGGACTTCTGATTAAAATGCTAGTTCACTTGCTTACTACCAAACAGGAGACTGCAGACAGCAGGTAATTGAGCACTGAACTTTTTGCCTAAGGCATACATTGAGACAGGAACTGTTTTACATGCATGCCTGAGGGGGGAAAAAAAAAAAACGAAGATAATTTCTCTAACAAGGACAAACTTAATTCAACTAAGAAGGCCCAAGGGATTAACGGGGTGATTTATAGTAAATTTTGCTTCAGATTTTATGATCGTGGGTCTTACACATATATTAAGATTACAACGAATATAGTCCACTTCTTAATTAATATTTTCACATCGTATATTCTATTTTTTTTTTTTTTCAAAAACAACGATAGTAAACGAATTCAACCCTTTTCCACTGTGTCACATTCTTGGTGAAAGTGAATTTTCTCAATCCATTTGACATAGACACTAAATTAAGTAAAATACGCATTCTTCCAATTAGGCAAAAAAAATGTATAAATTGTCTCTTACACATTTTGGCGCTATCATGCTGTACAGAAAAGTGAAGATATGTTGTCTTTAATATATTCAAGCACACTTTTTCTTTAGTCAATTTCATGGCAGATCTCCTGATCTTTTTTCTAAGAATTTTATCAAAATTAGAAACTAATGCAGATTGTTAAAAATAATTTTTCCATTAACTATACTTTTCAAGAGCAATGTTAGGTTATGATACTTACTATACCCAGAAGTGCCTTCTTAACATTTCATAAATTTACATTAATATATTTCTTCCAAAACGAACATGTTACGCTTGAATAACCTATATTGAAAATACATATTCTTGTTCCTAAAGGTTAGCTTAGAAATTCATATAATCTCAGGTCCTATGATGCAAGTGACAACTGAGAGCTAGAGAGTGCTTGAGTATGGCAGACAGGGATGGTAGAAGTGTGGTTTCTGATTACGTCGTTGAGCCATAGAACCAACAATCCCGGGTCTACTCAACTTGGGATTTTTTCTTGAGATAAGATTCCCTCTCATTTATTCAATCATTATTTGTTGAGTATTAATCACATCCCAGACCCTGTTGTAGGTGCTGGAGATAGCTTAGTAAATAAGTCACAAGATCCCTGCCCTGTGGTGCTCACATTCTAGCCAAGAGATACAACAAACTAAAAACACGAGTAAGAAAATTCCTTGGTATGTTAGTAGTAAAGAGAAAAACATATTGAGTGGAGCATAGCAAAAAGGAACCAGAGTTCTGGGATCCCAGGGAAGGGTTTTGGTGTGGAATAAAGGAGGGTCGCTTGGCCTCATCAAGGAAGTGAGATTTGAACTAACATATGAAGGACACCAAAGACTTATCCTTTAAGCCAGTGGATGGTGTTTTTGTTTGTTTGTTTTGTTTTATGTTCCTTATTGTTTACAATCTTCTGAACAAGAGGGAGAGATGGAAGGGGAAAGAGAAAGATTTGAAGTATGTCTCCTGTAAGTTCCCCCCAGATTCTTTCAAGTTCTGGAGAACCAAAACATTCCTTCCTTTGCTTAAGTTTGAACTGGATTCTTTCACTTATCACTGAAAAAAAACAGACGAATAAGTTTTCTATTGGTCACAAATAAATTACCTCTGGTTCTAAGAACAGCAAGTCCAAATACATACTGGGCCATAATTCCATCCTCTATGTAAAGAGCTTTATTGCCCACCCAATAAAAAGGATCCAGGCACCCATAAAAGCATGTCATGTGAGGCTTTTGGCTTCCAAAGTGGAGTGGAAAGATGGTCAGGACCCCAGTGGAGCTAAAAGGAGAAGGTTTATGTTGAAAGTGGTAATAAAAACTGGTGGAAACATTCCAAAAGGAACAGCCCACAGGAACACAGATAAAATAAATAACAAAGAAGAGATGAACAACTAGAACATGCATACTGTGTCAAAGAGGCAGGAACAGGAAATACTACACAGGGACAACCCCATTACCACAGAGATATCGATGCATTTATTATACTGTGTTTGCTATGGGTAAAGTTCTAAATTAGGCTGTTGTTACATACACAAATGTCCTAATACATTGTCATTTTGTCGCTGGCTCAATGAAGAAAGATAAAGATGAGAATTGCCTATCTGCACTGCCTATAAACTCCACAATGTAGCACCTAAAAAGTTCCAAAGATAGGAACTGAGCAAAGCAGAAAATAGAGTGTACTTATGCTTCCAATTTCCAGCTGAAAGACAATGCCAGCTCTCACACCATAGTTGACCTTGGGCAGTCTTTCTGTGCCTTCATTTCTGTTTGTAAAATGGATACAATAAGCATACTCACCTCATAAGAATCTCACAGAGTTATTGTGATTAAATGACGATTTATGTTAAGCATATAACCACAGTTCTTTGATTTGGTAAGTGCTCCATAAATACTAGCTACATTAATGTATCTCTTTACATTTGCTTCTCATTAATAAGCTTACTAAACTTGAGTGGAGAAGTAGTAGGAAGATGTATGAGTTTATTTCATAATATGAATGACAGAGATGAGATATGTGGATACTGTGTGATTATGGATAAATTAATTAGGTAATGTGTGTGTTGTTATGTATTTGGGAGTGTCTTAGTCTGTTGAAGCTGCTATAACCAAATATCTTAGATGGGTTATTTATAAACAATAGAAATGTTAGTTTTCACAGTTTTAGAAACTGTAAAATCCAAGATCAAGGGACCAGAAGATTCAATGTCTGGTGAGGAATCTCTGCTTCATAACTGGCACATGAACTTCTTGTATCCTTGTAGGCAGGAGTTGGAAGGCAGCTCTTTTATAAGAGCACTAGTCCCATTCACAAAGGCTCATGACTTCATCAATTTCAAAAAAACCCACTTCCTAAGACCTTGAATCTTAGGTCCTAACACATGAATTTTGGGGGACATCAATATTTAGAGCATAGCAGGGGGTGGGACAGTGTGCGTGTGCATGCTCACATCTTGATTTCTCACGGTATCATCATGCTCTGAGTTATCCCACTGGAAAGCCCACCATCATCTTGATTCCCCCCTCATCTTTCTTCCATGTTCAATTAGTTATTGATTCTAAGGGTGGCAGTCGAAAAAGCTGGCCTTGGCATTAGAACCCCAGGTTCAATCTGTTACTAGTGTGAACTAAGTAAACCACTATTCCTCAAGTGCCTCAGTTCCTCACCTTTAAATCAGCAAGAACACTATATAGGCTCCATAATGGACTACCTGGCCCACGGTAGATGTTCAGTATACTCTGCCGAGTCTACACTTCTTTATGTATTTAAAACCTATGCCTTTCATGTGTTCCCTTTCCCACCCTGGAGCAGGACCTCATTCCATCTCAACCAAGGCTCAGCCTTCAACCTGAGAATCTGGTTTTCTCTGACCCAGCTAAAATTATGTACTGTTGCCACGTTTAAAAAATAATCTCTCACTGTGTTACTGTTTATTTAGTGATATTTTTGAAGCACACCACCAAAAAATACAAACTCTGATATTTCTTTCCTTTTTATGCTATTAAATATATATGTTGTCTATACTGTCATTCTCTGCCCCTAAGAAAACCCTTACTTGCTTAAATGTTCTTAATTATTCTCTGTTAATTCACTTTTTCTATGCCCTCTGGGTACTCTGTCTTCTCAAGCCCTGAAGACGCTAAGATAAATGAGCCCCCCAAATCCTGGCTCTACCATTCACTAGCTATAATACTCAATTTACTATGCCTTTCCATGGCAATTTACTAAGAGTCTATAGATTTCATCTCATTTAATCTTTAGTATTTTTTTTTTTTGAGAATTCACATTCCTCCTTTTTTATCTTTAGTTAATATAAGGGTACAAATTTTTAAGTTACATTACGCTCACTTCCAAGGTAAAGTTCAAATGGTTGAGCCCAAAACCATGGGGGCTCGCTGAACACCCTCAAATTGTGCACATTAGGTGAGATCCTGCCAATTACCCTCTCTTCTCCGTCTAAGCACCCTCATCTTCCCCTTCCCTGCCCCTTGCTAGACTATATTTGTGTTTTAGTGTTCGTGTGGACATGCAATTATTTATATATTTGTTTCATATTAGTATTGAATACATTGGAGTTTTTTTTTTTTTTCCATTCTTGAGATACTTTACTAAGAAGAGTGTGTTTCAACTCCATCCAGGTAACATAAAAGATGTAAGGTCTTCAACTTTTCTTATGTTGAAGAAAAGTACTCCATGGTATACATATGCCACAGTTTGTTGATCCATTCAAGGGATGATGGGCATTTAGGTTGCTTCCATGACTTGGCAATTATGCATTGAGCTGCAATAAACATTCTGGTACAAAGATCTTTGTGGGAAAATTATTTTTATTCTTCTCAGGAGATACTTAGTAGTGGGATTGCAGGATCAAATGGAAGGTTGACTTTTAAGTTATTTAAGAATTTTCCATATTTCTTTCCAAAAAGGTTGTATTAGTTTCCAATCCCACCTACAGTGCAAAAGTGTTCCCGTCTCTCCACATCCATGCCAGCATCTACAGGGGGACTTTGTGATGTGAGCTAATCTTACTGGAGTTAGATGATAACTCATGGTTAGAGGTGATGAGCATCTTTTCACTCATTTGTTGGTCATTCATCTGTCAGCTTCAGAGAAGTTTCTGTTCAAGTCTCTTGCCCACTTATAAATGGGATTGTTTGCTCTTTTCTTGTTGATTAATTTGAGTTCTGTATAGATTCTAGCTATCAGACCTTTGTCCGAACTTCTTTGTGCATGATCCATAACATGCATAACTCTTCTCCCATTCTGAAGACTGGCTGTTTGCTTTAGTTGTGATACTCTTAGCTGTGCAAAAGCTTTTTAGCTTGATGAAATCCCACTTATTTATTTTTGTGTTGCTGCTGTTGCCAGGGGGTTCTTCCTCATAAAGTCTTTTCCCAGGCCAATATCTTTAAGCGTTTTCCCCACACTCTCTTCTAGAATTTTATCATTTCATGTCCTAAATTTAAATCTTTTACCCAACAACAATCAATTTTTGTCAGTAGTGAGAGGGGTAAGTCCAGTTTCAGTCTTCTACACTGGCTAACCAGTTCTCCCAGCACCACTTATTAAATATGGATTCTTTTCCCCAGTGTATGCTTTGGTTTTTCAAAGATCAAGTACCGATTTGTGGCTGGATTCGTCTCTAGATTCATCTCTAGATTCTCTAGTCTATTCCATAGATACGTATCTCTATGTTTGTGCCAGTACCATGCTGTTTTGATACTATAGACTTGTAGTATAACCTGAAGTCTGGTAACTCCAGACTTGTTTTCATTTATAACAGTGGTTCTCAACCTTCCTAATGCCATCACCCTTTAATACAGTTCCTCATGTTGTGGTGACCCCCAACCATAAAATTATTTTCGTTGCTACTTCATAACTGTAATTTTGCTACTGTTATGAATCATAATGTAAATATCTGATATGCAGGATG
>CAUYQV010152543.1:0-10514 GCA_963574575.1 Galagoides demidoff
AGTGTGTCTGACCAGCTGGATGACAGGTCACAGCGTCATCAGTGTGTCTGACCAGCTGGATGGCAGGTCACAATGCTATCAGTGTGTATGACCAACTGGATGGCAGGTCACAGCGTCATCAGTGTGTCTGACCAGCTGGATTGCAGGTCACAGCATCATCAGTGTGTCTGACCAGCTGGATGGCAGGTCACAGCGCTATCAGTGTGATATGACCCGCTGGATGGCAGGTCACAGCGTCATCAGTGTGATTTGACCAGCTGGATGGCAGGTCACAGTGTCATCAGTGTGATTTGACCAGCTGGATGGCAGGTCACAGTGTCGTCAGTGTGTATGACCAGCTGGATGGCAGGTCACAGCATCATCAGTGTGTATGACCAGCTGGATGGCAGGTCACAGCATCGTCAGTGTGATATGACCAGCTGGATGGCAGGTCACAGCGTCCTTACTGTGTATGACCAGCTGGATTGCAGGTCACAGCATCATCAATGTACTACCTAGATGGCAGGTCAAAGCACCCAGAACATAGAATGGAGAAATTGTTCTAGAAGATAAGCGAGGTAGAGAGACTGAATTCTTCACAGACCTTCCAACTCGGGGCAAAGTGCCCAGTCTGGGATTGTCTACATCCTTGGTCTTGCATGGGAAGTCAGCAGTGCAGGCAGCTGAGACCGTCAACTAGTAACTTAGGTTCGAGAAGCTGAGATGTTTGTCAGAGGACAGGAGAGTTGCTCTCCCCGCTCTCTCTGCTGCACTGTTCCCTGTCCACTTCAGATGTTCCACTACCAGCTGTCCTTGCTTACCCTTGACTCATCCTCCCTGGGGGCTGCAGTCTCCCGTCCATCATTCTTAACTGTGACTGCCGACTACTGACTGCTGTGCATTCTTGCACTCTGCTCTGTTATGTCCCCAATAAAATGATTCCCACAAGCAGACAAGCACTGCACTGTTTTTCAGGCTGCCACCTGCACATGAAACAATGTTTGCTCTTGGAGGTTTCTGGGCTTTACACTAAGTCCGGACTAAGGTCTCGTAATTTCACCAGCACCATTTCCCTTGCTGACCACTGTCCCAGGCTGGAGTCTCTTAGACACCCAACAGAAGAGAAGGGACAATTCCTCTGGACTCCTACCAGAAGGAAAGGCAGAGAAGAGGGCTTCAGTTGTGGATGGGTCCATCCAATTGGCAGCAAGCAGGGGAAGAAGCAGAAAGGAGAATGTATGTGATGCCTCCTTCTCTGTAAAGAAAAAGGCAAAGACATACTGAGAGTGATGGTCAGGAATCGGAGAAGTAGCTGCAGATTTTTAAAGAGGAAAAGATAGAAATAAGAGTATAGCAAGAATATACTGTGAAGACGAGAGGAGTTACCAAAGCAGCACAGAATGGTCAGGTAATGCTCAAAGTCTAGTGGAGGCTAGGATTCACGGATTGTTTTTTCTTTATTCCTTTTTCTTTTGCTAGAAATGAATTCCTCGGTTATGAGACGTTCTCCACTAGTTCTAGGCTAGTAAGTTATAATAGGGGAAAGCTGATAGTTGGGCCTAACCGGAGCTAGGGTCACAAGAATTGGAAAAATTACAAACAAGAAAGGGCCAGAGCATCTAGGATGTTTCCAAGAGTGTCACGGAAATTATAAAACTATAAATAGCAAGGGCCGTGAACAGAAGGAGGAGGATGTCTGGAGAAAAAGTGGTTATAACAGAATGATCACACAAGTGGTGGGAAGGATCCGATGGCCCATGAAATTTAGAATTAGTAGTTTTGGAGGTGGAGCAGCTCTGACTATATGGCATATGGTCTGTCTTTGTTTTCCTGAATGAGTGACAAGAAAAATGTTTGGAGCCAAAATGTGCCCCATCACTGACCTTTGTGTCTTCCCCTGGAGATCTGTCTAGAGCAGCGGTTCTCAACCTTCCTGATGCCTCCTAATGCCACAACCCTTTAATACAGCTCCTCATGTTGTGGTGACTCCCAACCATAAAATTAATTTTGTTGCTACTTCATAACTGTAATTTTGCTACTGTTATGAATCATAATGTAAATATCTGATACGCAGGGTGTATTTTCATGGTTACAAAGGGGTCAGGACCCCCTGATCTAGAAGGTTCATTGGTAAACCTCTCTCCCTGAGGATATGTTTTGAAGAGGATAGATGTAAAAATTCTCCAGCTCCTAACTCAGTCCTATCTCTGGCTTTCCATATTCCTGTGAGTTTTTCTTGATCCTAAGCACTGAAACATTAGTGCCACCCTTTTTCCACCTACCTGTTTCCCCTGCATTCAATAATCTCTAGTCTACAAGCTCTGAAAATTACATCTTTTTTTCTTGTCTTTACTTGCAGATTCTATCATTATTTACACAAAATATTCAAGAGAAACTACAAACTTATTAGAACTAAAAAACAAGGCCTCAAGATAGCTAAATAAAAGATTATTATATAAAACCCAGCTACATTCCAATAACTAAATTTTTAAGTTATAATTTACAATAGCAATAAAGACATAAGAATAGGTATTAAAAAACACTGACAAAGTTAATCTCTTTCAATTTTTTAAAATTTGTTTTTCTTTTAAATGAACTTTTTTTTAGGGCACTTTTAGGCTCACAGCAAAACAGAAGGCAAAATCTAGAGCATCCTATCTACCTCTAGCCCCACAATCCACAATGATTATATCTTTTTTTTTCTTTTTCTTTTTTTTTTTTTTTTGATACAGAGCCTCAAGCTGTCCCCCCAGGTAGAGTGCCGTGGCATCACAGCTCACAGCAACCTCCAACTCCTGGGCTCAAGTGAGTCTCCTACCTCAGCCTCACAAGTAGCTGGGACCACAGGCGCCCACCACAACACCCGGTTATTTTTTGGTTGCAGCCGTCATTGGTGTTTGGCAGACCCGGGCTGGATTTGAACCCACCACCTTAGGTGTATGTGGCTGACGCCTTAGCCACTTGAGCCACAGGCGCCAAGCCCATAATGATTATTTCTTCACAGGGACTCTCATATCCATCCCCTCACTTCCAAAGGCCTCTTCCCAAAGACCTTTCTTGCTATAATCCATTTCTCTATGTCTTTGCCGGCGTTGGCATCTTTAATATTTGCTATTATCTTTAGGATGAAGATCTAATTTATTTTGCTTCCCCATCTATACTGTAAACCTCCTTGAAGGCGAAGGTAGTATCTGATATATATGTTTTAATATCCATCTTCAAAGAGTTTAGCCTATAATTATTATCTCACTCTGCTGCCTAGGCTACAGTGCCATGGTTTCATCCCAGCTCACAGCAACTTCAGCTTCCTGGGTTCAAGTGATCCTCCTGCTTCAGCCTCCAGAGTAGCTGGGACAAGCATCTGGGACTACAGTGCCCACCACGACAACTATTTTTAGTAAAGACTGGGCCTCACTCTTCCTCAGGCTGGTCTCAAACTCCTGAACTCGAGGTATCCTCCAGCTTTGGCCTCCCAGAGTGCTAGGATAACAAGCATGAGCCACCAGCCCAGCTGAGCACCTTATTTTTATCAGAGCAGCTCTTGACAGATATCCTCTTTGGTGACCAGAAGTCTACCGCATTTTTTAGCCCTTCCTCTAAGACGGCCTCTGGGATTTTCTTAACACCGTGGGATTCAAGAACTCAAGCTTTTTCAGACTGATGTTTCCTCCACATCACTGTATTGGTCTTGAAAGTGATCTGTAATTTTTTTTATCTTCTTATCATCTATCCTATGACATGTTGACCATTCAGCTCTTGGTCAGAAAACTGAGTAAAAGTGACAGCTTCAACATCTCTAACCTCTGGGGTATTAGAGAAGAGGCTTCCCTCCTTAAAATGACAAAATATAGTACATAAAATTTATTTTTCACAAAGCTCTGCTTTTGCTCCAATTTCCTCGCAAATGTCTTTCCCTCTATGCCTAATTTGAGTTGAAATGCCTTGGTATTCTTCTTTCTATCTTTATTAAAGCATTTTCTTGAAGCCAGTATTTCATTTCTATTATTTCTAACCCAGTATATAGAAACAGATATCATTGAAATCTAAATCATTTAATAGGAGTTTGTTTTCAATTATAAAAGAAACATAAGCAGTAATTAAAAGATTTGCGAAAAAAAGTTATTTAATTACCCATTATCTTAATTAACATCTAGATATAAATATGAATAAATGTATTCCCTTCAATCTTTTCTCATGCATAAGAGAAAAGATTGTGCCTGCTTCCTTTGTCATATAGGTAACAGCATTCTATACCTAGAGATCACTATCCCTTTTTTATTTAATATTTTACCATGACAATTTTTCTCAGAACCCACTTGTTTATATTAGACAAGTTATAAAACATGAATCCAGAAAACCTCTTAAAGAATATTCCCAAGCACCATCCCCCGGAGATTTGAATTCGGGAGGGAACAAATACACAATTTTCAGCCACACCCCAGGTGATACTACCATAAGTAGCCTGGATTATCTCAGTTCTATTGATTTCTGGACCCATCCAGGAAGAAGCAACCGTTTGTATCAGCCACTCTTTTAGCCACATCCGTAACCAGCTCAGATCTGAACTTCACAGCACCCACACTAAGAATCCACAAATTCAGATCAATCCCATTATCCACCTTCTCTTCTGGATCCGCCAGAGACTCCATCTAGTTATGCAATTTGTTACTGCCACAAATTTATCATTTGCATTAATTACTCTAAAATCACTAATAAGCTCTCAATCTGCAGAGCTAATTGATATTTCGGTCTTAATCTGCAGCCAACTCTCTGTAGCATTTATACCATTAAACACACACTTCTTTCTGCTTCAAACTCTTCGTTGTTTCCGTGGCTTCCACGACTGCCCTTCTGATACTTCTTATGTCTGACTGGACTTTCTCAACATCATTTCCAGATCCCTTTTTATCGCTACTCTTTTTTTTTTTTCTTTTTTGCAGTGTTTGGCCAGGGCTGGGCTCGAACCCACCCTGGGGCCAGGGTGGGTTCGAGCCAGCATATGGGGCCAGCGCCCTACTCCTTTGAGCCACAGGTGCTGCCCTTATCTCTCTACTCTTTCAGCAGCTTCAGCACACTTCTCTTCTGCTCCAAACTCACTGGTCATTTACCTCATCACCAGGACCTGCAAATGGAACATTTTCCCCTGAAACTCACACAGACACCCAAAGTTGAACGGGTCTAAAACTGATCTTATTATCTTCTCCTTAGGGTTGGAGGCAGGATCTATAAGGACTCCACTGACTTTGGAGACTTTGCCTTCGTATGTCACAAAGTTTGACATACCGGAATCTGCAGAGAACTCAATTTAATCACCGAAAGAAGAGTAAACAATCCCATCTACCTCTGGGCAAGAGATGTGAACAGAACCAACAGAACCATCTGTCATCAAGACAGATGAATGGCTAATAAGCGTTTGAAAAAATACTCATCATCCCTGATCATCAAGAAATGCAAATCAAAACCACCCTGAGATATCCCTAACTCCTGTGAGAATGTCCCACATCACAAAGTCTCAAAGCTGCAGATGCTGGCATGGATGTGAAGGGAAGGGAACACTTTTACACGGCTGGTGGGACTGCAAACTAACACAGTCTTTTTGGAAGGAAGTATGGAGAGTCCGCAGAGAACACAAATCAGATCTCCTATTTCAACCTGAAATCCCATTACTGGGCATCTATCCAGAAGAAAGAAAAAGAAAAAAACTTTTATCATAAGGACATTTGCACTCACTGTTTATTGCAGTTCAATTTACAATTGCCAAACCATGGAAACAACCTAAATGCCCAGCAACCCAGGAATGGATTAACGAGCTATGGTCTATGTAAACCATGGAATACTATTCAGTCATTAAAAAAAGATAGAGATTTTACATCTTTTGTATTAACCTGGACTGAATTTGGAACACATTCTTCTTAGTAAAATATCACAAGAATGGAGGAGCAAGAATCCAATGTACTCAATTCAAATATGAAGGCAGTAGATGATCTAATACAAGGTGAGGGGTAGGAAGGAGCAGGAAGAGGGGAGGTGGGTAGGGGATGGAAGTCATGGTGTATGGCATACCTCTTGGGGGCAGGACACAATTGTAAGAGGGACTTTACCTAACAAATGCAATCAGCATAGCCTAATTGTTTGTCCCCCTTAATGAATCCCAAACAACAAAATATGTTTCTAAGTTTTATACACACAGAAAAATGAACAGTTTATATGATACCCCCAGTGAGCCACTGCCTCACAGACTTTGCACTTACTTGCTAAAACTCATCCCACAGCCAGGGTCATCTACTCAAGGCCTTCACCAGATAAAGTCTCTTACCCCTAGATACAAGTATTATTCATCTTGTCCCACTAGATAGCAAGATTAGACCAAGGCACTACCTCTTTTCCTTTTTCCAACTCATCTCCTAGTAAAGGGAATGAATGACTCACAGGCCAGCTGCCAGGTGCTTTAATTCCTGCTACCAAAGCTTGTTTGCTAGTATATACCCTACACCACACCAGAATCCATCCATCCCCACCCGTCTCTACCAGCGCACACGGACTCATCTCTAGCCGGCACCTTTCCAATACCAGTCAGCTCACCAAACAAATCTAGTTTCCCCAACTCAGTCACTCGGCTGCCATTGTTGCTTTTGAAAATTCTTGTTTGAGCGTCTCACTTTCTGGTCTGCGATACTTTGCCTGAAATCTAATGTGCGACATCTTCTTTCCCCTACCTACATTTCCAGACTTTTCTTCCAACATATTCCCTGATTTCTAGCCATATCAAACTATTCCCTGAACATGCCTTTTTTGCATGAAATAGCTAAGCTCCCAAACTCTCTCATACGAATGCCCACAGTTTTGTCTGATAATTTGCAATGTCACTTTTTCTCCAATGGCTTCCCTGAACTCTTCATTCAGTTCAGGAAATTACCCCCACCATATTTCCCCATGATTCTAAGAATAATAAGTAAAATAGTTAATTTTAGTAAGCCTTAAATTTGAATAAAGTGCTCTGCTAAGGGCCTCTGAAATGTGTACTATTATTCCAACTAATTATTCCAACTATTATAAAAGGGAAACCAGAGTTTGGAGGAAACAAATACCTTAGCCAAAGTCACACAGTTAGTAAAAGGGTTACGGTACGAAAGTAGCCCTCGTTTGCTCCAGAGCCTTCCTCCTTAAACCTAGTCATAAAAGGCTTCTACTCCATCATCACCCAGCTTCCCTAATAAATCAATAAACATTTTCTAAGTGACAACTTGGAGCCACAGTGTGAGTCTTGACTGAGCATGGAGAGTAAATTGAATAAAAGAAAGAACACATCAGTTTTAATTTCATTTAAAAAACCTACCTAGTACATAACGTCCTTCACTACTTCAATCAATAAACAGCACTGACAGGCCTGTAACCCCATCACTCCAGGAGGCTGAGGTGGGTGGATTGCCTGAGCTCAGGAGTTCAAGACCAGCCTGCGCCAAAGTGAGACCTGATCTCTAAAAATAGCCAAATGTGACAGACACCTGTTGTTTCAGTTATTTGGGAGGCTGAGGCAAGAGAATTGCTTGAGCCCAAGAGTTTGAGGTTGCTGTGAGCTATGATGCCAAAGCACTCTACTGAGGGCAACAACATAAGACTCTGTCTCAAGAGAAAAAGAAAAGAAAAAAAGAAAAGAAAAAAGGCTCTGAGTGTCAAAGAAGATGCAGCATTTTGCTCTCCGGGGAAGGAAGAGTAACTGTGAAGTGATCCCCCTCATCCTGATGGGCCAAAACATCCACATAGGCCAAACAGAGAAACTGTCTGGGGAGTTTAAAGTCCCTAGCGATTGGACATTTGAGGGATTCTTGGTTACAATACACACAGGCTTATCATTGTCTGCCATTCTCCTCTCTCTGCCTTATGTCTCGTGGGGAGTTTACAGTCACTAGTAGTTGGGCATTTGTGGGATTATTTGTAACTATACCCAGGCGTATCATTGTCGCCACTCTCCCCTCTCTGCTTATGTCTTATACCTCAGTGACTTAACGACATATTTCCCAGCCAGGCAAAAGCTGTTCATCCATCAAGTAGCTGGGGTAGGGACTTTCTGCTACTATCTTGCCTAAATTATAGAGAATGTGATAGTTCGTCTTTTTTCCTCATATTTTACTTCAAAGAAGTAGATGAGGTTTTTTTTGTTTTTTACTACTGGTTCAATTTATACAGCACAATTAAACTGGGATGCTAAACAAAACTAAGAAATATCACCTACTTTATCCCTGGATCATTCTTCAAATGGGAGATGGAGAAATATTCTCAAGGTATTTCAGTGATTGTCTCGAACTCAAGAACGAGAAAGTGACAGAATTTGCAAGGTCGACCAAGATACTCTGATTTTTTTCTACTCCACATCAGAATCCTTATACACTTTATATCAGCATAACAACAACTAGCATTGTCGGACAATTTACTCGCTATTCATTTATTCTAAACTCTAACAAGCCTATTTTGAAATTACGTATCTTCAACATATAAACATTCTCGAGGTATTTTGTGTTATCCAAACTGAGATCGGATACACTTCCTACACTTTTTATTATTGACGACTTGAGAATCAGCAGCCCTGGAAGTGAGGAGAGTCACCTCACCAGTCTTATCTCTGTTAGACACACATTAGTGCACAAAGAAACGCTATAGGGACAGTAATGCAAAGACCCCATTGAGGAAATGGCAGGAGTATGAACATGATCCAGTTGTAAGTATTTTAATAAATATTATAGTTCCTCAGATTCGAATGAGGCACACAGTGTGGCAGGCATGGCAGATGGGGCTGCTGTCCATACACATGAAGAGGCTTGAGGGCTAAAAACGAAATGTCCTCATTCCACTGAGACGGGCTTCAGTGATCAGTGGTCCTCCCACTGTGAAAACAGGGCAAGAAAAGAGGAAGAATGATGTATTTTACCTGCCTTTCCTCTAGTAACAGTATAAGAAATACCTCAGAGAAAACTTTGTAATATAAAATTCCAGCTAATAAATGTGGAAAACGTGATCAAATTCAAAAAATGTTGCATCCCCTAATTTAATATTTGAATCAAGCAATTGCATTTGATCTAACACCGTAAGAGAAATGCGTGATGGCAACTTATCCTAGAAGATTCTGACTGGCACCAGCCACATCAACATGTTAATCTGAGTATCATCGAAAATGAGGCAACCTGACACTGTATACAAAATGAGGTGCACAGAACCACCTATAAAAAGTCTCTCTCTTTCTTTAACTGAGACAGGGTCTCACTCTGTCACCCAGGCTAGAGTGTCTTAGCAGCAGCCTAGCTCACAGCAACCTCAAACTCTTGGGCTCAACCAAACTTCCTTCCTCAGTTTCCAGAGTAGCCAGGACACCACCACATCCTGCCACTATTTTTGTCTATTTTTAGTAGAGACAGGGTCTCACTTTGCTCGGGGTGCTCTTGAATCCTTGAGCTCAAGCAGTCCCCCTGCCTTGGCCTCCCAAGAGCACTCGGATTAGCCACGGTGCCCTGACTCACCTACAGATAGTCTTGCAAAAAAAAAAAGGTGAATCTAGTCAAGGTTGAGTTAATGTCCACTTAGAGAAAATACAGAGACAAAGGATCAGCTTAAATAACCATATGAAAGCAGTCAGCCACATCGAGAACATGGGACATTAACCAGGTTCATAAGATCTTAATCAACAAACTGATGGCACCACATGAAACAAGACAGACAGTGAGAAACAGATGCAAGGGGCCACCCTAGTGTAAGAGAAAGAGACATAAAAAACCAAGTCTACAGTCCTGAGTTTAATAAAAGTCTATGAAAACATTTTTGAAATTGAAAAAAATAATTTTTAACTGGGAAGAATGCACTTTTTATTAATTGTTGAAGAGGGGATTCTTTTATAATTTATTTTTTATTAAAGCACAAGTGTAGACATTTATGGGATACATATGATAATTTGATATACAATGTGGAATACTTAAATCAAACTGATTAACAAAACCATCACCTCAGGAAAAAAATATTGTGAGACAATCTTGGAAATATGACTATGGCTTATGTATCAGATACTGCCAAGAAATTATTTACCTTGTCAATATCTGAAATGTAGTTTATAACGGTATGAGTTGATAATGGAATGGTGATTATACAAAAAAAAAAAACCCTAATTTTTAAGCCACTAAAGTATGTAGGAGTGAAATAACATAATAATTGGGTTTGCAAAATTCGTCACCAAATAAAATAAAATAAAATAAAATAAAATAATGTTATAATGTTTCAGTTTTTACCAAAGCCAGGAGATAATCACGTGGGATATTTTTTTCTTTGAATGAACCTGTCTTTTTTCATTACATTTAAGATTTTCATAACATAATTTTTTATTTTGTAGAATGCAATGACAGCAGAATCTAAGTGGCACCTCGTAACTACAGAACTGCAGCCTTGACAGGAGGTCAGAGGACTGCCCTTTCACACAGAGGCCACCGCCCTGCTGACAAGGCTGGCACCTTCCCCTGAAGCTATTAATCTAAGAGAGCGGAAAACGAGTGATT
>CAUYQV010152544.1:0-18204 GCA_963574575.1 Galagoides demidoff
CTTAAAGTATAAAATTTAGTGGTTTTCAGTATATTCAGGAAGTTACACAACTATTACCACTATGTAATACATACTTTCATCACTATATAATGTATCTCCATCACCCTAGAAAGAACCCTTATAACTATTAGCAGTTCCTCCACCCCTTCCTCATCCCGACCCCTGGCTCTGATCTACTTCCGTCTGTGGATGGGCCTATTTTAGACATTTCATTTAAGTGGAATCATACAGTATGTGACCTTTTATGTCTTTTACTTAGCATACTATTTTCAAGGTTCATCTGTATTGTAGGAATTATTCCTTTTTCTTTTATAGATGAATTATATGATATGGATATACCACATTTTGTATGTCCATTCATCAGTAGATGGACACTGGAATTGTTCTCAACTTCTAGTTATTATGAGTAATGCTTCTGTGCACATTTGCATTAAGCTTTTGGGCAAACGTTTGCAGTTCCTTTGGGTATCTACAAAGGAGTGGGATTTCCGGGTCTCACAATAACTCTGTATTTAGTTACTTGAGAAACTGCCCATTTTCTGAAGTGACTGCACCATCTTGTGCTTCTGTCAGTCATCCAGGAGGTTCTGATTTCTTGGCTAACACTTTTTGCCATCTCTCCTGGTGGAAGGGAAGTGATATCTTGTCATGGTTTTGATTTGCCTTTCCCTGAGGACTCATGAAGTTCAAGGGGACCTGCCGATTTGCCTCTTTGTGTATGTCTTCTTTTGAGAAATTCCTTATTCATTTTTAAAAACTAGTTATTTGCCTTTTATTGTTGAGTTATAGGAATTCTTTGTATATCTGGGATGCAAATAATTTTTACAGATATATAACTTGCAAATATCTTCTCCCTTTCTGTGGCTGTCTTTTCTATTTCTTGCTGATGTGTTTTGAAACACAAAAGTTTTTAATTTTGATAATTTCCAGTTTATCTATTTTTTCTCTTTTCACTTGTGCTTTTCATGGCTTTTCTACAAAAGTATTGCTTAATTATAAAATCACAAAAATTTATTCCTGTCATTTATTCTAATAGTGCTCTTAACTGAAGTCCTAGGTTATACTTCCATGCATCCAGAGAAGACTTATAGTATCCAGTAGCCCAGAAACTCATCTGTGTAGCTCTAAAACACTGCAAGCCTAACTCTTTTTTTTAAGGTCATAGCATGGGGTAGGAGGCTGGTTGAAGGGGAAGCTGGAGCTGCCTATGGGTAGGGAACAGGTTAGAGTCAGAGGTAGAGCATGGCAGGAAGTGGGCCTGCTACCTGGCAGGTACTGGAATTGGTGGATACAGTGATGAGGATAGCTACTGGTTTGGAATTAGCAATTGTATTCTCTTTTTAAAATTTTTTTTTTATTGTTTGGGATTCATTGAGGGTACAAAGAATTAGGTTACACTGATTGCATTTGTTAGATAAAGTCCATCTTATAATTCTGTCCTGCCCCCAAGAGGTGTGCCATACACCATGATTCCCCATCCCCCTCTCCTCCCCTCTCTCCACTTACTCATTCCCCTATCCCCCCCACCTTGTATTAGTTCATCTGCTGCCTTCATATTAGAATAGAGTACATTGGATTCTTCCTTCTCCTTTCTTGTGATGCTTTACTAAGAAGGAACACTACATGTGTTCCACCTCCACATAGGTTAATGCAAAAGATGTAAAGTCTCCATTGTTTTTTAGTGGCTGAATAGTATTCCATGGTATACATATACCACAGGTTTTAATCCATTCCTGGGTTGGTGAGCATTTGAGCTGTTTCCATATATTGGCTATTGTAAATTGGGCTGCAATAAACAGTCTAGTGCAAATGTCCTTATGATGAAAGGATTTTTTTTCTTCTGGGTAGATGCCTAGTAATGGGATTGCAGGATCAAATTGCAGGAGGTCTAATTTGAGTTCTTTGAGGATTTTCTATACTTCCTTCCAAAGGTTATATTAGTTTGCAGGCCCACCAGCAGTGTAAAAGTGTTTTCTTCTCTCCACATCCATGCCAGCATCTGTAGCTTCGAGACTTTGTAATGTGGACCATTCTTAATGGGGTTAGGTGATGTCTCAGGGTAATTTTGATTTGCATTTGTCTGATGATTAGGGATGATGAGCATTTTTTCATATGTTTGTTAGCCATTTGTCTGTCTTCTTTAGAGAAGGTTCTATTCATGTCTCTTGCCCAGTGAGATTGTTGGGTCTTTTTTTGTTGATTAGTTTGAATTCTCTATAGATCCTCGTTATCAAGCTTTTGTCCGGTATATAATATGCAAATATCTTTTCCAATTCTGAAGGTTGTCTGTTTGCTTTAATTGTTGTTTCCTTAGCTGTACAGAACTTTTCAGTTTATTAATACCCATTAGTTTATGTATTTTGTTGTTGCAATTGCCACAGAAGTCTTCTTCATAAATTCTTTCTCCAGGCCATTATTTTCCTTTTCTCCACACTTTCTTAAAGAATTTTTATTGTTTCATACATTAGGTTTAAACTTCTATCCATCTTGAGTCAATTTTTCTAAGTGGTGAGAGGTATGGGTCCAGTTTTAGTCTTTTATATTGGTTATCCAGTTCTCCCAACACCATTTATTGAATAGGGATTCTTTTTCCCAGTGTATATTCTTGTTTGGTTTATCAAAGATTAGGTAACTATAAGTGTTAGTTTCATCTCATTGTTTTCAATTCATTTCCAAATGTCAACATCTCTATTTTTGTGCCAATCCCATGCTGTTTTGATCAGTATTGCCTTGTAGTATATAGCCAAAAGTCTGGTAGGGTGATCCCACCAGCTTTGTTTTTATCACTAAGAATATCCTTCGCTATATGGGGTTTTTCTGGTTCTATACAACATGAAGAATAATTTTTTTCCAAATCTTGAAAGTATGATGATGGTATTGTAATGGGGATTGCGGTGAATCTATAGATTACTTCTCTTTTACCTTCCTTAAAAGAAGAATATGGCCATTAGCCTTTGGTCCTCCAGGGAATCAGAATGGCCTACTCCAGTTATCAGAGTGGTTTCCAGGTCATGGCGGGAAAAGACAAATCATACTTACCGTCAGGAGCATCAGGTGCCATGGAGTACACTGGCGTTCTCCTGGACCAGTTACCAGAACACCATCTGCAAAATTGAAACCAAGTCTGCTTCTTGTTTAGTGTTTTCTCTCTGGAAATTGTAAGGGGTGATCTAAAAAGAAATGACCTGATCTGTGAATGTGCCAAGGCTAACCTCGAATCATATGTTTACCAGGCAAAACACATGCCCCTAGTCTTCACGTGAATGGTTCCCTGACCCTCCCGATTGGTTCTGTGAAGCCGCTGGACTTCTCCCTCCTAAACGTCCAACACCAGGGCCGACGGGTGGAAGATCTTCTGTTCCATGTTGTGAGCACGCCCACCAATGGCCAGCTAGTGCTCTCGAGAAACGGCAAAGCCATCCAGCTGGACAAGGCCAGCCATTTTAGCTGGAAAGATGTGAATGAGAAGAAAGTGCGTGTTGTACACAGCAGAGAAAAACTCAGGTGACTCCGTGCTCTGCCACTTCCCTGCTTCCTTCCCGTCTCTGCTCTGTCCCTCTCTCAGCCTTTCCTTTTTTTTTTTTGATTTGTCACACTTTTACTTGATGAAATTTCAATCAGAAGCTGGATAGCTGTCCCTTCTGTTCGGGGAAGACACTCCACAACACGGAGCACTCTCAGCTGCCTGTCATCATACCCCATAGGTTGCTCAATGTGCTTCTGTTTGAGGCATTTTCACTTTATCAGATAATTATGGGTAATTCTCTGATGCAAGGGGAAAACTCCTAGTAAGATTACCCAGACTTGTCACCCAGCAGAAACAGAAGTGGGTCTCGACCCAGAAGCTGCAGCTGCTGCTTCCAAATCGGGGCAACATGCTGGGAGCGGAGTGGATACAGGCACGGTATGTGCTTTCCAAGATGTTGTGCGGTCCCTGGGATGGCAGAGTTGGAAGGAAACTTACAGTCAGAGTTAACTTTTTATTATCCACATTATGAGATTAATTGTGGTTAATTTTTAAGCCTGATCCAGTTTTCCCCTGATGCTTAGCATACTTCTGGCTATCTTTCCCACCCCAGCTGACATATGCTTCAGGAATGCAATTGAATGCTAACACTAGCCCAAGCAAATATAGCCATATAATTAGCAGACTAAATCTACTCAACTGAAATTAGAGAATGCACCCCCAAGATCAGCCTCTTGGATTATGCTTCCCCCTGTTCCGCTTCACTAGTGCAGATAATTCCGCATAGGCTGTCTGGAAAAGCAGTGAACTGAAGTCTGTGGACTGTGATGAGAGCACAGTGACTGAGCACAGTGACTATTTTCTACCATCAATGGTAAACTTGAGATTTTTTATTTTAAACTTTGGCTTAGGAGATAGGTAGGGAGGAAGTAGATGGCACTGTCTCTGTGATAGTTAATAGCTGTTGATGCCAGTAACTGCAGAAGACCATATCATAGGAATAAGAACCACTAACATTTATTGAGCGCTAACACTGAGCCATCATGTTAAGCACTTTACGCGAGTTATGTACATTACGTTCCTAGGATACACATAAGGACACTGAGGCCTTCAGAGTATAAGTAATCTTGCCCTAAACCTTGCAACCTATGAGTGTAAAGCTGAGGCTCCAACCCAAGACTCTGATTCTGCAACATAAGCCTTTAGCCACAATGATTTCTGCTTCCCTAACGTGCCAGGAGCTACAGACATGCTTCCATTGCCCATGGGCAGAGGTCACTGCACAGAGAAGTGCTGCTGTAGAGATGGAGCGGGAAACCCTGGAGTCTGATGCCAGAGGCTCACTCTTCAAATTTCTGCCCCATCTCCTACACTCCTTTTTTCTTTTTAGGGTTATTATTGAGTTAACAAATAGCTAATGGGCACCCCCGAGTGCAAAGCATGAGGTGGCAGAGAGGTTGGTGCCCCAGAAGTATCCAGGTTAAGGGGGGACAGGGTACATCTTAACCTGGACACTTCCGGGGTAGGAGAAGCCATGTGTCACCTGGCACACAGTTGTTCATCTGCTCTTTGTGCTCTGAGAGTAGAGGGGAGAAGAAGGGATATCTGGGGATTCCTGTGAAGGCCTGGAGGGACCTGGGTCTTCGAAGAGGTGCCAGATTTTGGTGAAGAGAGTGGAAAGCCCCCCCACACAGAGATGCAGTAGGTCCAGGTTTGCAGACTGCAGTGTGTCTGAGACCATAGAGTTGTTATTCTGCCATTCATTTTTACCCCAAGTTTTGTTCCTAAGTGTCCCCATCACATGTGCACACATGTACACACACACACACACACACACACACACACAACCACAGAGCTCTGTGTCTATAGTCATTCGTCATAGAATCACTGGTGAAAAGCAGAACGCTTCATAGATACCAAAGTTAACCCTCTTGACTATTGAACATCTCATCACCTGTTTTTTTTTTTTAATTTCAGATTAATATAAGGGTGCATGTGATTAGCTTACATTGTTTTTGTTTGTTAGGAAAAGTCCAAGTTGTATTTGAGTCCTTCACACGAGGAGGTGTGCCATATACCCCTACATTGTACCATTAGGTGGGGGCTTACTGGGCTCCTTCCCTCCTTCCCCCTTCTTGAATTTAAATGTGTTTTTCTCTCATGTGAGCCTGTAGTTTTTCATCTACTAGTTTCAATTTATTATTAAGTACATGGGATGCTGCATGTTTTGCCATCGCCATCCTTGAGATACCTTACTAAGGAGGATATCCTTCAGCTCCATCCAGGTAAACACAAAAGATGTAAAGTCTCCAGCATTTTATGGCTGAATGGTATTCTATGGTCTACATATGCCACCCTTTATTAATCTGTTCATGGGTTGATGAACACTTGGGTTGTTTCCACAACTATGTGCTTGTGAATTGAGCAGCAGTAAACATTTGAGTACACCCGTTTTCTTGTACAATCTTAGCTTTATACCCCTAAACAGGACAAGGAATGGTAGTTTAGAAAATTCTTGCAGTTCTGTTTTGGAGTACCCATTTTCCTTCTGTATTTTCTTTACCTATAAATTCAAGCAAAAGAAAGAATGAGAGGAATAGTAAAATGAGGCTTGTAGAAATTCATGAAAAACTGAACTAATTAAGTCTCTGAATAATACAAAAGGGCAACCTACATAAGTGTGTGTTGTGTTTGCCTTCATGAGTATACCGACCATGATTCTCAGGATGGGACTCCGTTGGGTCTGTGATGGTCCTACAGTGTACAAGACAGCTGTAAGTGTAGCTGTAGTGACCATGAAAAGCTGGCATTGTTCAGACACTGAACACTGTCATTGGAGGCTCAGTGCCTCCCAAAATCAGTTTTCCCTGTTTGGTTGGGAGTATCCACGGCTTTGTTCATTCTGCTGCTTTCATTAGTTTATCATCTCGAGGCTTGGAAGTGGTGGTAGAAAGGGGCAGGATTTATTTAAACAGGGCAGAAAACGAAGGGCGGCTGCAAAGGGAAGGAAGACAAAAAATACCTTTTAAAAAAATTAGGTTTATTTAGTTATAATTTGTGCATTCAGTAAAACTCCCCGTTTTAGAGTGTTAAAATTCCCCCTTTTAGGAGGGTTAAAAAATGTGTACAGACTTGATGTCCTGTGACCACAACCAGAGTCAAAATATAAAGCAGCTCTGTTACTCAAAAAATTTCCTTTTTACCTTTAATCCCATTCCCCTAGTCCCTGGACGCCACTGACCTGCTTTTTACCTTTAATTTTGTCCTTTGAAGATGTCATGTGAGTGGAATCGATGTCTTGTCTCTTGTTTCTGGCTTTCGCTATAATGCTTTTGAGATTTGTCCACATTCTTTCATGTATAAGTAACTGGTTCTGAGAACACCTTTGAAAAAAGCTTTAAAACAATAGTACCTATAGTGCACCAGAATTCAACCCTTCCCATAAAGCACTGGTCACACATCTCACCAGCCAGCAGTGACCTCTGTTCTTGGCTTGGTTTTCAAGGTAGACATTGTTAACTTTCCCTTCTAGCAGTCTCTGAAGCTCCTGGAATAGCACTTTTACTGAAAATAAGAACCATCATGAAGATGAGCCTTACTTTATTATTAATCTAGACTCTTTGGCTACAAATAATGGAAGTCAACTTGAATTAGATTAAGCAAAATAGTAAAGCTTGTGTGACCTTGCAGAGATGGCTCAGCTCTCAGACACCAAAGGCAGCCATGCTCCAGGGCAAATCTGAAAGCTAGAACTTTCCCCTTATCCCCATGTCTCTCCACATAGGCTTCATTCCCCTCCCTCTTACAGACAGGCATATTCCAGACTCACATCAACAGGTAGACTCCAGTTGCCCTACAGTGAAATGGTGAGACTGACTGCTTGCTGGCTCTCAGGCCAATTCCAAATTTCTAGGACAAAATGGGCCAACCCTCCCTCCTTCATCCTATCCACAATGGGAAGGGATAATCATGTAATGTAGACATTTTGAACATTATTGTTGTGGCCCAGTCACATGAATTGGGCAGGAATTGGAGAGAGGGTTTGTTGATCAGAGACCGTAAAAGATTCCTTTCCATTCTTCAGTTTAACTATTGGCCGACAGTACACTACTAACCTGTCTTGACCTGACAACTCATATTTCAGTCTTATATACGGTTTAGAAAAATAGGAAACAAAATTCTTACCTAATTATTTTTATGATTATGTTATAAGGAGTCTAAGAATACAGTATTTTTTGCCTGTATCTCACTTTGTTCATCTTTATTTGGTAGTTTTTATTTATAGTATTACTATTACATTACTATTGTGGTTTATCCAAATTCTTATCTACACATTATCTGAAAATATTTTAACCTTTATCTTTGTAAAGAATAACATAATGATTGTATTTTCTCATTTCTTTTTCCTTTGGGGACTTCTTCAGGAAAGGTTACTTTTTCCTGAAAATTAGCGACCAGCAGTTCTTCTCTGAACCACAGCTGATCAACATACAAGCATTTTCAACACAGGTAATAAAAATACCAAGCTATTAATAATTGCATATGCCTGCCGATTTGAACCTCAACCACAAACCAAGGTGCTTTCTGTTTTAGCAGAAATGATTGAGCTAGAGTACTAATCTTGTCTTATTTTCCTTATGAATGCCACTGGAGTAGTTTTTAGTATTTTTGAGTAATAATAGCAACCACAATAATTACTAACACACCTATAGTACCCCTCTTCATGTTTCACATAAGTAACTCAGTCAATCCTCGTGCCAATGTTGTGAGGTAGTATTATCCCCAATTTTTTTCTCAGATGAGGAAACTGAGTCACAGGGAGGTCAAGCAGCTTGTTGGTAGTTCTGTGGCTAAAAAATAGAGTCAAGATTTGTGCCCAGTAAATCTGGCTAAGGAGTCTGTGTCTAAACCATTATGTAATGGTGCCCTACTTTATCATACTGAATCTGATATTAGCCTTTCTGAAATTTGAATCTGTTTCTGATTTTAGTTATTTTCAAGTAAATGAGTCTGTTGTAGTGGAATATTTCTCCCTCAGATATGTGGAATTGGCATCAGTTAGAGCATTTCATGAAGGAGCAGCTTCAATGTGGTGGCTGTGGTCAGCACACAGACCCAGTGGGAGGAATTCACAGTTGATGCTGTGAAGCGGGCGGTGCCGTGTGGACCTCAAACAGACCGGGTGTGAGGAATTCACGGTGGATGCTGTGAAGCGGGCCCACGTGGGCCTCAGACACACCCAGTGGGATGAATTCACGGTGGATGCTGTGAAGCAGGCGGTGCCGGTGGGCCTCAGACAGACCCGTGTGAGGAATTCACAGTGGATACTGTGAAGCCCGTGGTGCTGCGTGGGCCTCAGACAGACCCGCTGTGAGGAATTCACGGTGGATGCTGTGAAGCGGGCGGTGCCTGTGGGCCTCAGACAGACCCGTGTGAGGAATTCACAGTGGATGCTGTGAAGCGGGCGGTGCCTGTGGGCCTCAGACAGACCCGGTGTGAGGAATTCACAGTGGATACTGTGAAGCCCGTGGTGCCGGTGGGCCTCAGACAGACCCGCTGTGAGGAATTCACGGTGGATGCTGTGAAGCCGGCGGTGCCGCGTGGGCCTCAGACAGACCCGGTGTGAGGAATTCACGGTGGATGCTGTGAAGCGGGCGGTGCCGGTGGGCCTCAGACAGACCCAGTGGGAGGAATTCACGGTGGATGCTAGAAGCCGCATGTGTCACGTGGGCCTCAGACAGACCCGCTGTGAGGAATTCATGGTGGATGCTGTGAAGCCGGCGGTGCTGTGCAGTCTCAGTGTGAGGAATTCACGGAGGACGCTGTGAAGCCAAGTGCTGGCTCTTGGGGCTCATCTCTGTCGAGTTGCTCTTACGCATCTACAATACGTGTGGTGGTAGATGCTCTGAGAACCGGGCCTGAGGGATTGGGCAGCTGGAATGTACAAAGAGAATCACGAAATAGATACAGCCACATGTTGTGAAGAGCAAGAAATTGTTGGGGGTGGGACATCCGTCCAGGGAAGCAAAACCAAATCAATTTTGGATCTCAGTATTGTGTCAGTCATGATTCAAAATGTACACTAGATTATTGCTTTTAAACTGATATTTTTATATCTTTGGTCCAAAAATGGAAAGTCCTTAGGTCAAGGATAATAGCATGGACTTGAACCAAAAGTGGCTGCCAAATGGTATTAAGATCCCTGTTTGACTCTTTTATTTTTTTTCTTCCCCTTTCCTTCTCCCCGCTTGACTCTTCCTCATGGTATTATCACATCAGGGATAACTTGTTTAAGAATGAGTAGAAGCTGATACCAAGATAATTTGATCTCACAGATGGGCAAAAGTAAAATTTTGTTTTAATTAAAGCTAAGACATGTGATCTCTGTAAATATAGGCCAGAGGGCCACATCAGTTTTAGAAATTATGGCTTAGATGTTTCTCAGCACTTAGACTCAGAAGTTTTGTTTTTTTTCCGTCTGGGCAGGGAGCATCATTCCAGTGAGAGACGTAAAGTAGCCACGGCAAGCATTCCTAATCTGGGTGTTGTGTTCCATTATTCCTTGAGATTTGTTTGTTTTCCCATAATCAAGTGAGTGGATAATGAGGGCATATTTTAACTTTATTATATGGAAATTTTCTACCATTTTAACTTTTTTAAAAAATGTAATTTTAGAAAAGAATTTTAACTTATTTTTGTTCCTTTAAATTATTGTGATATTTCAGTATAGGCTTGAGTATCCCTGAGATTTTCTCATGTGAGTTAATTTGGTCTTTTCCTTTTATGGGTTTGGACGTCACCTTTGATCTTTCCTCTTTCAGAAGATGAAGAGCCATTCATTCCCCCATGTAGAATCACAGCTTTAGAGTTCTCTTGTGAGGATTCTGAGGAGCTGCTATCATCTAATTTCCTACTACGTGGTTATTAGAATGATGCATTAGTTACACATTAATTTAATAGAGACTGTAATTTCCAGGTGGCCAGGAGAGTGCTTGTGTAGTTTAAAAAATTTTTTTGGATTAAAGCAGGTATTGTACTGAGAGAAGTCCTAACTGGTTAAATTTCAAACGATATAAAAAACTGAGATAATGTTTTCTTTGGCTTCTGGCCTCACTTTTCTTTTTTCTGTTGTGGTTCATTAACTTTTATCTTTATGGAAGAATGTTTTATCTGCTTACTCAAGTTGGCTGGAGGAAACCTGACAGTCCTAAGGAAAACACATTAAACTTCACTGTATCAGCAGTGCCACATGAATTACCCGGGAGCAGGTGGTCACCTTACTCACCTGGTCTTGTCAGTCTTTATAACCTGAGTTGGGGTGGGGCTCGATCAAGATTTGGATGAGCAAGCCTGGAGAAAATGACTAAGAGGAGCCAGAAATAGCATGAATCTTACTCTGAACCAGCACACTGCAGCTTATGCTGGAGTCAAGTGCTTACCTTCCAAATGCAAGTCCAGAACTCCCATGCCTCTTGTTCATGGGATATAGTGTACTTGGGATATAGTATAAATCCGGATAGCTTAGAAATCAGAGATTTAGAAGCAAACAGCTCTCATCACTTGCTTCTCACCAAGTCTTAAAGTGGCTTGAGAAACTTCTAGACCCCAGAGGTGTGAAGCAACCTCATTTGCCACGACTATTATGACAGACCTCACCTCTGACAAATACTTTCACTGTGGAACAGTGTGACACTTTGCTAGAGCACTAGTAGTTTCTTCAAAGACATCAGATATTTAGTCCCCTGGATTATCCTCTCTTTCCTTACTAAATGACTTCCCCTCCTTCCTTTCAACTCCACAGGCCCCCTATGTGCTGAGAAATGAAGTTCTCCACATTAGCAGGGGAGAGACGGGAACCATCACCAGCCAGCTGCTTGACATCCGAGATGATGACAACCCACAGGATGTGGTCGTCCAAGTGCTTGATCCTCCACTTCATGGCCAGTTGCTCCAGATGCATCAGTCCCATGCAGCCCCTGTCTATCAGTTCCAGCTGGATGAACTCTCCAGGGGCCTTCTCCACTATGCCCATGATGGCTCAGAGAGCACATCCGATGCTGCAGTCTTACAGGCCAGCGATGGACACTCCTTCAAAAATATACTGTTCCACGTGAAGACCGAGCCCAAGGTAGGTGTTATTCCAAGAGTTAGTTTCCTAGCATCTAGATGTGAAGTTCTAGTAAAAATGTTATTCTACATTACTCATAAAGTTAAGATATAGGTGGTTATTCATTTGTTCAAATATAGCCCGTTCCCGTTATGAAGGTGCTTTAATAAGCATGCACTATATAGGTGGCAGTATATATTTTATTATTTTATTAGGAGTATCCTTGATGTAAAAGTACTGGCCCATGTTCTCTACAAAAATGGGGCATTTTGGAACCATTTTTGTTGACCTACTGCTATGAATAAATGTATTATCCACTGCTCCTTTTGTCTCCTAAGTAAAATCCTAAGAATCAAAAAGTATCCCTGGTTTTATCTCCCCTCAGAACAGCTCATGAACTGTGAAGTTCATAGGTAATCTTAATATCTGAAAGGGTGAGCTCAGCCATCCTGTTAGTCCAACTAACATAGGATGTGCAAACTTTTTAGTAATTATAGGGCTCTTTGGTGTGGGGAGTAGGAGCTCAGTAAAGAGCTCTGCTGCTCGGCCTAAGTCATTGGCAAGCCACCTTTGTAGATTTTGCCGATCCACAAGCACCTGTATTATCATTTACTTCATATTTGTCCTCGAAGCACTTCTTTTATTGTGGCGTCATCTTAATAAATAACACTTGTGAAATCATGGGCTTAATGTAGAAATATACTTTTTTTCTAAAATACTAAAATTAATGCATTCACATTCTACAAAATTTTGTCAATGTATCACATAAAATGTTCTTGGCTACTCAAGCTGAGATGGCCATGACACTTTAGGAAGTACTAGACTAATCTATGCTAGACCAAAGAGACCTGTGGAAATCATTTATAAAACTTGATAGTTTTCATTGGAAACCCTTTTATCAGGTGCATTGAGAATGAGTCTTTCTCATGGTAGTAGACTGGGAAATATAAATTTTTGAAAACTTTTTATTTCAAATATCACTGCCTACTGATGTATCATTAGCTGGAGAGACGGATCGGCTGAGGACAGTTTAAAGTCATTGTCACTGTCTCACTATTGCTTACTCAAAATCTGCGATTGAGCCTCATGAAGATGAACAGCTAATTTCTCTGTTTCCTGTCTCATTATTTTTAGCTGCTGAAAACCATGATGGTGGCATAAGAGTACGGGAGTAAATGAAGGCTGGTTATGAGACAGAGTTGGCAGATAGCCACCTTGTAGCTAATTATCACCCTCTTGGAATTGCTCTGGGAGATGAGGCTTAGTTCTGGAGAGATGAAGTCTAAATAGGCAGGGAGAGTTTTCTTTTCTTTCTTCTTGGTTTCTTTCCAGAGGAGGCTACCAGATTTCCATGCTACTCTAACAGCTGCCCTTTGTACTGGGTTTGAGTCTTGGTGTTGAAAGCTCAGTTCAGTGTATCGCAGTCATTTTTTGTGGAATGGCTCGAGATTGAAGGGCGTTTATAAGATTTTAGCTGTTTCAACTATAGAAACAAAACAAAGAAAAATGGGCACAAGACATAGGGTTTGGAATCCCTGCAGCCTGATGACTGAGTCACACATTACTATGTCTGTTTGTGATTCCTGCAAGGGACTTTAGGCTTCTCCCTTCCATCCCTCCATCTCCCTGAATGCTGCACTTACCTTTCCACCAAGTGATCTGTGATGGATTAATAAAACCAGTAATCTCAGCCTCCGTCAGGATGTGCTAATAATAAATTTGACTGTAATGATAATATAATACAAATATATACCATTTTTCCTTTTAGGAATTCAAAATACTTTAGCTAATCTATTCTACTAATACTTACACTGTCTTGGTGAAGAAAGTTAGAATAGAGGTTGCTTAACCTTATTTCTTTTAACAGAAATTCTCTGGGTGGAAGGTTTTTTTGTTTTTAACATTTACTGGGCACTAAAGCTTATGGGAATTATTCCATTTGATCCTCACAATCACTTTATGATATTTATCCAGTTATTATCTCCAATTTTTCCAAAAAGGAAATTAAAGTGCAACGAGATTTAAAAACAGGCATTTCATAAAGGTATTCAGTGCTGGAGCTGTGATTTCAGCTCAAGTGTGTCTGCCTCCTCCACCCAACCATGATTTCCACATTTTGGTCACATAAATTCTTATCTCCTTAATAGATAGAATAGAAACAGTAGTGTAGTTATTTTCTCAGTGTTCTATCCAAGTGGGCTAAACCCCAAGCACCGCCTGTAATCTTTCCTATGAACTCACCACACCTCATCACAAGTGAGGGTATTTGTAAGTCTACTGGGGTCAAGAAGAAAAAAATGCCTCACTTGGTATGGCTTCCAATAGATGTGTGGTCAGACATGATTGATTTTGTTCTAATAGCCATTTCTGAGGATGGGCATGTAGGTACTTACCCCGTGTGGCTCCCGATGTATTAAATCTGGAGTGAGGCCAATTATTGGCTGATGTCTAGCTGATGATTTAAGTGGAATGGCAGGTGGTTTGGGTTTAATTCCTAGTGTGTGACATATGAATTTATCCTAACTGAACTGAAAACTTAACCTGGCAAGGTAGATAAAAAGGGACAGAAAAAGAAGGCTTTGTGAGAAGAGGGACTATTCCAGACTTACTGTCTTGAGCAAGGCTCATTGTAGGAGTGGAGTATATTTTTGTTGGATGGATATGGGGGCTTGAGTGAGGCTGGCACCTGTGTCCCTGTCTTCCACTCCATCTCCTGCGTCAGATGAGAAGCCCCAGGGCACCTCAGCTGGTGCTGGCATGGCCCATCTGGGACTGAGTAGAGGAGCTGTCAGTTCAACCCTTGTTTTTCAAATTCAACCTCACTTCACCCAAACTTATGTTTTTTATCATTGACTGCCATCTCCAACCTCATGCTGAGTTGCTGAGGAGGAAATAGAGCCAGGACTGATTTTGAAACATGTTCTGTTGAGGGAAGGAGGGGGGAAAAAAGATTTAAAAGTTGTAAAGAGTGTTCTGCTGAGCAGGCTTTCATTAATTGGGTGGATTACCAAACCTAAGCCTGCCAGAGATAGGATTCTAAAGCAATTGACATCTAATAATGGCTAAAATGTGGGCAGAGAAACGTCATGTTTATTGGCGAACTTCTCTTTACTACTGGGCTTTCAAGGAATTGACTTCTTTTTCATTAATTAAGCTGCCTCTGTAAATAATACCCTTTTTCTACTCTGGCAATAAATCTGACAGTGTTTCTAACCTTCTTTGTTGTGCTCTAAGCACTTATTTTCTGCAATTGGGTAATGCTTTAATGTTAAAAGCCCCCAAGAGTCATGCTATGAACTGCATGGAAACTTCTGCTCAGGGTCCTTCCTTGCTGTTTATCTGTGGTAAGGCCCATAAACAGCTAAGAAGCTCTCACGTGTTTTCTCCCAATTTCATTGATTCCTACCTCTCAATGGTTGAACTGCAAGGACATAGTTCAATAATGATGATGTTTATGAGAGTATTAATGGCACAAAAAGTGCTTTTTTATAAAAATGAATAAGAGTCTAGGTCATAAATAAATAAATCCTTACACATGTTAGGATTTCACTATATTTGAGGCCTTGCTTACCTTATTCAGTTTGGTGTCTCATAAGAAAAGAGAAGAGTCAAAATGTGTTGATTAAAAATAAGTCTGGGCCAGACACAGTGGCTCACATCTATAATCCTAGCACTTTGGGAAGCTGAGGCAAGAGCATCACTTGAGGCCATGAGCTCAAGACCAGAATGAGCAAGAGCGAGACTCCATCTCTAAAAAATAGCTAGGTGTTGTGGCAGGTGCCTGTAGTCCCACCTACCTGGGAGACTGAAGAAAGAGGATCCCTTGAGTCCAAGAGTTTGACGTTGCTGTGAGCTATGACACCAGGGCACTCTACCCAGGGCAACAAAGTGAGACTCTGTCTCAAAAAAAAAAAAAAAAAAAAAAGCAAAGATTAGCCAGGTATGGTGGTGCACATCTATAGTTCTAGCTACTCAGGAGGCTGAGGCAGAAGGATTGCTTAAACTCAGGTGTTTGAAGTTGCAATGGACCTATGATGATGCCACTGCACTCCAGCCTGGGTGACAGAGTAAGACCCTATCTCAAATATACACATATCTAAGTGGAAATCCATGTGAGAAAAGTTATTATATTCTTGACCTAAAGTAGCAAGCTTCTGAAGTTCATGCAGATACTAATAAACACAAAAACAGTCCGATTATCTTTCCCTCTTTCTTTTTGCTGGTAAATTTCACCTTATATCCAGCACCCCACATGCCACTTCCCTGAAGTCCACAAGTCCTACAAGATTAAATTTTAAAAGCTCTGGTATAATTGAATTCTTGCAAATTACAGCAGATTTTTATAGAATAAGTAAAATGTTAGGGTTGCTATTATGTCCAACTATAAGTCACTTTCTATTTAGTGAAATTTAAAATTTTTTTACCTTGAATATTTTGGCCTGGTTTTGGGGCATACTATCACTTGAGCTAAAACCTAGTCACTTATGGCTCAACTTTTAATGTGGTAAGGGAAGATTTGTATTTTGTTTGTGAGATTTTTTTTCTCCAAAAGATAGAGGCTAATGCACTTACTTCTGGTTTATAACATTAATATTTTTACTTGTAGTATGATATGTAATGGCTACGTTTTATTATGAACATTTCTGTGTGCCTATTGTGCTATGAAATGAATTAGAAGAACTATTTAATTTAAAGCAGTGTTTTAATCATGCCCCCAGTTCTACTTGGTGGGCTTTTATTGCCTGCTAATGTGGTGCTCTGGAGGGTATATAAAGCGTTACTGGTCAGATTATTCAGCTGGTAATTTAGCTAATATCTTGAGCTGACAGAGATATATACACCATTGTATTGAAAGAAAAAGCTATAAGAAGGAAAAAAAATTCTAAAATGTCAGAACCATTGGGGAAATTATTTTAAAATTTGACTTTTTGGATACCATAGCTGTAGAAAATATATCGCTCTTGAATCTTCCCTAGACCCTGTCCCAAAATAAAACAACAGGAAGAAATATGCTCATCACAGAAAGGGGAGATTCATACTTCTTTTAAAAAAAAAATAATTACTTTATGGAGGTATGATTGATATGTAAAAAGTTCTACATACTTAATGCATGCCACTCAATGAGTTGGGGCAAGTATATAGCCCAAAAGCATTGGCATCATCCAGGTCATGGGCGTATTCATCCCTCCCAAGTTTCCTCCTGTCCCCTTTATTAATTTTATTTGTTTCCTTATTTTTGTAGTAAGAACACTTAACATAAGGTCTTCCCTGTTAGCAAATTTTAAGTAGACTATACGGTATTGTTAACTCTATGGACTATGCTGTATAATATTGGTAGATCTTAGGAACTTAATTATCTTGAGTAGCTGAAACTTTGCCCTTTTGTCCATTCCTCTCCCCGTGCTCCTTTCCCCCAGCCCCTTGCAACTGCTAATTTACTTTCTGCTTCTATGAGTTTGACGCTTTCAAATTCTACATATAAGTGAGATCGTGTAGTTTTTGCCTTTGTGTCTGGCTTATTTCACTTAGCCCAGTATTTTCCAGGCCTGTCTGTGTTGTCACCAATGGCAAGATATCCTTCTTCAAGGCTGAATAATATTCTCCTGTATATCTGTTTATCCACTGATGGATGCTTGGGTTGATTCTACATCTTTGCTATTGTGAATAATTCCACAACAGACGTAGGAGTGCAGTCTTCAACACACTGATTCCAGTTTCTTTGGCTCTATATCCAGAAATGGGATTATAGACTATATGGCAGTTTATTTTTAATTATTTGAGGAACTTCCATATAGTTTTCTCTAAGACTGTGCCAGTTTGCTTTTCTATCAGCGGTGTGCCAGGGCTCCCATTTCTCTACATCCTCACTAACACTTACCTTTGTTTCCAGTAGCCATCCTAGCAGGTGTGAGGTGGTCTTGCTTTGCGTTTCTCTCATGATTATTTATGTTGAGCACCTTTTCATATACCTGTTGGCTGATTATATATATCTTTGGAGAAATGTCTATTTAGGTCATTTTTCTAGCTTTTAATTGAGTTATTTGAGATTTTGCTATTGAGTTGTAGATTTTCCTTATGTATTTTGGTTACAAACCCCTTATCCAGGTATATATACTTTACAAATATTTTCTCCCATTTTGTAGATTGCCTTTTCTTTTTGTTGATTATTCCCCTTGTGGTGCAGATATTTTTTAGTTTGATATAGTCTCATTTGTTTATTTTTGCTTTTGTTGCCTGTGCTTTCAGTGTCATATAAAAAAAAAATAGTTGCCAAGACCTATTTCTGGGAGCTTTTATTCTGTTTTCTTCTGAAAGTTTTAAGTCCTTAATCCATTTTGAGTTCATTTTTTGTCTATGGTGTAAGTGAATGGTCTAATTACATTCCTTTACATATGGATATCCATTTGTATTATTTATTTATTTATTTATTTATTTATTTATTTATTTATTTATTTTATTTTTTAAAATTTTATTGAATGGTAACTATGTACATTAATGCCCTTCTGGGGTACAGTGTGGGGTTTTCACATGCAATCTGAAATACTTCCATCAAACTGATCAACACAGCCCTCATGTCATTTTCTCAGTTATAGTTTTAAAACGTTCAGTTGTATTATTTATTGAAGAGATC
>CAUYQV010152549.1:0-21959 GCA_963574575.1 Galagoides demidoff
TTTACAAATTATATTAGTAATTGTCTTGATGCTGTACCACTGTGGTTATAGCACTGGCTACATATACCAAGGCTGGCAGGTTCAAACCTAGCCAGGGCCAGCTAAACAACAATGACAACTGCAACAAAAAACAGCTGGGTGGTGTGGCAGGTGCCTGTAGTCCCAGCAACACAGGAGGCTGAGGCAAGACAATCGCTTGAGCCCAAGAGTTTAAGGTTGCTGTGAGCTATGATCACACGGCACTCTACCCAGGGTGACATAGTGATGCTCTGTCTCAAAAAAAAGAAAAAATTTGGGCAGCATCTGTGGCTCAAAGGAGTAGAGCACCAGCCCCATATACTGGAGTACTGGGGGTGGTGGATTCAAACCCAGCCCTAGCCAAAAACTGCAAAAAAAAAAAAAAAATATATATATATATATGTGTGTGTGTGTGTGTGTGTAATTAACATATATAAAAATATTCAAGATAATGTTCTCTTATAATTAATCTTTTACTCAAAATTTACCAGAGTTCCTGGAATACAGTAGACCTGTGATATGTTTGTTAAATTATTATTTGAACTTAGTTTCATGTCAGTTTTTTATATATATATATATACAAAAAGTTTTCATGGTACAAAAAACATTTACCTAATAACCAAGCTCCTTAATTTTTCTTCAAGAAAGTATCGTGAGTCCAAAACTTTACTAACTCTGACCCCAAATCATCTCGAATATCTTCTTTCATTTCTGTTCCAATTCTCCTACAAATTAAAGACACGTGTAATCTGGAAATATAACAAAAATGAACTTTGGCTGTTACACATGGGGGCATGTAAGTAATAAAAGACCCGTATTACACCAGACGGAGCCTGAACTCTTCTGTTGCTCCTAAGTATGAAATGACAGCATGTGGTCAAGTCCAGCTCAGAAGAAAACGTGTGCCAGAAGTTTACAAAATAAAACAGCTAAAGCCCCAGATGCACAATAAAAGCTGCCCAGAGGAGGGGGGAGACACATTTCCTTGACATCTTTGAAATTCTGACTTTTAAGTCCTTGGTGGGACATTTGGCTGTCCAAAGGGCAAGGTAGGCATGATGTAGGAAGAAAGGGATGCAAGAGTTATATTTTACACGTCAACTTTGGGGGCCGCAGAAGCTTGGGGTAAAGCGTGAACTTTGCCGCAGTGCAGGGTAAACAGTGCTTGCTGTGAGGGGCTCACATTGCCAAGTTCAACT
The DNA here is from genome assembly GCA_963574575.1 of Galagoides demidoff. Lineage (NCBI taxonomy): Eukaryota > Metazoa > Chordata > Mammalia > Primates > Galagidae > Galagoides > Galagoides demidoff. The sequence continues at coordinate 1,218 of CAUYQV010152549.1, forward strand.
GGAGCTGACTGTTGATGGGACAGGCCGTGTTACAGGCGTGGTGCACAGAGTTAGAGCAATTCCTTCAGTATTTCTGTGCAGCAACACTCTATGCCTTGCAACTTCCTACTATAAAAAAAGAAAATTAGCATGATATAGCTGATCGTGCCAGTGGGGGTGGAAATTTACAGCAGTCCATTCAGATCTCATGAAAAAGGATTTACTCTGGGTAGCCTGCAAATAAAATCAGAGAACATGGCTCAGCGCCTGTGGCTCAATCAGCTAAGGCGCCAGCCACATACACCTAAGGTGGCGGGTTCGAATCCCCAGCCCGGGCCCGCCAAACAACAATGGTGGCTGCAACCAAAAAATGGCCGGGCGTTGTGGTGGGTGCCTGTGGTCCCAGCTACTTGGGAGGCGGAGGCAGGAGACTCGCTTGAGCCCAGGAGTTGGAGGTTGCTATGCGCTGTGATGCCATGGCACTCTACCCAGGGGGATAGCTTGAGGCTCTGTCTCAAACAAACAAACAAACAAACAAACCAAAAAAAAAGAAGTGTCCATGGGTTTAAAAAGTTTGAGAAATCATTACTCCAAGCAATGCAACTGAATGAGCCATTCAGTGGGTTATCTCTTCCCTTTGTTGACTGCTTTCTTTGTTGTGCAGAAGCTTTTTAGAAACCCAGAAAGTTACCCCAAAGGGAGAAAATTGAATATTGAGCCTCCAGAAAAATCATAGAATAAAGAGCCAGATAAATGCTTAGTCAATGTTGGGAGGTTCAACGAGAAAGAGCAGGGAAAGGAATCTGAGGAATACAGTACATTGAGTTACCCACCTTCCCTCTGCAGCTAAACTAAAGTAGCAGAAAAGGAGAACTGATTTATATCCACCCACATAGATGAGGGGTATAGGACAATATTACAGCAACAGAGTTTCAAGGTAAAAAGTGCAAAGTCAAGTGCTGATTGACTTGTCAGGAGCAGTCTGAAACCTATTTTAGAATGCAGGGAAACAATGACCCTTCCCTAGAGGAAGGTAGAAGTTGTAAGTGGGGTCTTTTCCAAAGGAGAGGGCAGAAAACTTACATTTTTTACAGCCTGGAATGTGAATTTCTTTCTCTATCCTGTGCGTATAGGTGACTACCTTTCTGCCAACTCAGAGTAATGGGGAGATTTGCTCTCTCAAGAATTGTAACCAGAGAGTTTCTGTACTCACAGACATTGGATACAGCTGAGGGAAAAGGCAGTATACTTAAAACAAGGGCATGAAGTAAATATACAACTCCAGTCCCACCTTAGACTACTTGTCCCACAGAATGCTAGCATCTGAATTTATAGCGTGGGGGACAAGAACTTTGGAGGTTCACAGAAAATGACTAACATGAGGTAGATAAAATGATGTTATTAAAGACATACAAATTTATTTAATGTGGATATGTGGGAACCTTCAGAATGAAGACTCAAATACGCAGGGGATATTGTCCCTTTTTATGCTTAGTTTCAATAAAATATGAATAGGTGGGTAGAAATATGACTGGACCTAAAGGGTATGCGCTGGTGCTAATAGACTGAGTGGCGAAACCCAGAAATGCCAGTCTGTCTAGATCTTTCCTGAGCTCTCTGAGCAACATCCTTCCTTCCGGGTATGGTGCAGAGAGCACTCTCTGGAATGGGGGTCTTATCACATTAAAACAAGGTAGGTCAGATACTGTCTTTATGGCCAGTTTTTTGCATAAATATTTTTGGATTTTATGTTTTGATTTCAAAAACAGGTTCTGGTTTCTATGACCGACCTTGGGGAAGAGAGACTTTAGTTTCTGTGGCTGGGTTCAGGGAACAATTGGACTGAGAGACAGTCAGGAGGACAGAGGAAAGTAAGTGGAAAACTTTTGCTTCTCTGACTGTTTCTGATCCCCTCATTTTGACCTTCGGTTCTGAGCTTCAACATTAGCCTCCAGGTGAGAGAATGGGGGATGTGACTTGCTTTCTGTAAAATAGTGACAGAGAGAATGCCTACAGAGTGACAGTCAGTTGTTTTTGGTCTAGGTCAATCTTAATCTTCACTCTAAAATTTACTTTGTGAGAAATTCTGTCTATTCAACAAAATAATCACAAAATAAATAAATAATAAAAATAGGGCGGTGCCTGTGACTCAGTGAGTAGGGCACCAGCCCCGTATACTGAGGGTGGTGGGTTTGAACTCAGCGCCGGCCAAATTGCAACAAAAAAATAGCCAGGTGTTGTGGCAGGTGCCTGTAGTCCCAGCTACTCAGGAGGCTGAGACAAGACGATCACCTAAATCCAGGAGTTGGAGGTTGCTCTGAGCTGTGACGGCATAGCACTCTACTGAGGGTGATAAAGTGAGACTCTGTCTCAAAAAAAAAAAAAAAAGTAAAAATAAAGGTAAAATGAAGCAAAAAAAAAATCAGAGGAACAGAAACAATAAACAAATACAGATTATAAAAAATTACTTTTCTCAGGTAAATATATGCACTCACTGAATAAAAAGAGATTTTGTACTTTGAAATAATCAATGATGAAAATTCAAGCTCAATAATGCTTTAGAAAATGGTTAGGTGCACCATTAAAATTAAATATGCAACTATCTTACAACTCAGTAAATCCTCTCTTAGACATGTTCCTAAAAGAAATGAGCTCAGAGCTCATATATAAGAAATTTGGCCACACCAAGTGTTGGCATGGGTGTGAATGAATAGTGGCAATTTGATACTCAAGTTGGAGTATGAATGGAGTATAGCCATTTGGAAAATAATTTGACATTACCTCTTAAGGTTGGCTATTTTCAAATTTTATAAATTGGCCATTTTTCCACTCCTAGGCACATACTTTCTTTATATAAATTCTTATGTGCTTGGCAGGAGACATGTATAAGAATTTTCTTTCTTTCTTTTTTAAAGACAGAGTCTCACTTTGTAGCCCTCCGTAGAGCGCTGTGGTGTCACAGCTCACAGCAACCTCCAGCTCTTGGGCTTAAGCAATGCTCTTGCCTCAGCCTCCCAAGTAGCTGGGGACTACAGGCACCCATCGCAATGCCCAGCTATTTTTTGGTTGTAATTTGGCCGGGGCCAGGTTTGAACCCACCACCCTCGGTATACAGGGCTGGTGCCCTACTCACTGAACCCCAGGTGCTGCCCAACATATAAGAATTTTCATGGAAGTCTTGTTCATAATAGAAAAACAAAATTCTATCCCCATTCATAGAAAGATTCATAAATAAGTTGTGGTTTATATTCACATGGTGGAATTTTATACAGCAATGAAGGTGAATGTATGTTCATATTCCAACTATTAAGTATCAGTGTGTTATTGAGATGAAAAGCAAACCTTAGAAAACTCCATGCACCATAATACCATTTATAAAGCTTAAGAAAGGCTAAAAAGTATTGTTTCTGAGTAAAACTGCATGAAATAACATTTTTAAAAAGCAAGATGATTAAGATACAAAATAATTATTATTATAATTCTTAATACAAAATAGATACAAAATAATTATTATATTATTAAGGTACAAAACAATTATTATATTATTCTTAATAATTATTCTCACAGGAGAATAATTCTCTTTTCTGAGCAGAAAAGGAAAAGAACAGAAAATTGCCCACTGGGATACTGTGTAACATACAGGTAGTCCTTGAGTTACAGAAATCTGACTTACCTTCAACCTGTACTTAGGAATGGAGGCTATTACTGTAACTCTCCACGTTATATCTGACTGATGTACTACTTGTGTTTATAAAGGGAGGCAATTCCTAGGTAAGGTTCCTATTCCAAGTTACATACAAATTCATCTTAAGAACCAACCTATCAAAAAAAAAAAAAAAAAAAAAAGAACCGACCTACAGAACCTGTCTCATTCATGACATAAGGGACTGCTTATAGTTTTGGTATGTAGAACAGAATTCATGGAAATTCATTTTTAAATAAACATATATTTATGTGTTATATATTTGGTACAATATTTACAACTGAAAATAATTCAAAACATTTTACTACAAATGAAAAGAAAAAGATTAAAGCCTGAGAATGTGCCACAGAAACAGACACAGACAATTCTCTAACCAAAAACTATGAGAAGAGAAAGGTCTAGAATATTAAACTGTACGTTATGAGAGAAAAAGATAGCAATACAAGTTCTTAAAAGTATGATCTGTCTCTGAAAGGAAACACAAAGCAAAGGCCAGGCTTTTTGCTCTATTAGCTATTTAAAGTAAAGAAGAAAACCAGAGAAGGCTAATAGGGAGATGGATGTTTCCTGAGACCCAGTCAGTGCCAGGAGAGAAAGAAGGATAGTGGGAGGGATTGAGTAGTAAGTTTGAGGTAGGAAAAAAAATTCATGCAGCAATACTCTAAGAAAATAAAGGCAAAGAGCAGGAGATACTTTTTCCTTGTGTTAATGGCAACAATGAACAATAGCAAAGACACTTTACTGAGGGAAAAATAAAAAGAAAGAAAAGCTCATTCTCCTGGTATCTGAAGTGGAATGGCAGGACCTTCTCTATTGATCTGTAAATCCACTAACATTTTTCCACTGCTCCTGACAATGAACTCTGTGTTCTATCAATAACTTTACTTTTATCTCCAATTTTCACATATTTCTCTTAGTAATGGCCATTTTCATTTGAAAAAAGCCAATAGCTAGAATTCAATCTATTTAGTGCCTTAGAAATTCTGAGGTCTACAGATGTGTTTTTCTGTTTACTTCTATTGATTTAAGTACATTTTTATTTATCATTTTCACAGATTATCTTATTACCATGTTGACAGCTTTTTCGGCCAAAGTGATAATTACTGTATTAATGAAAACCGTCAAAACTATAGCTAGGTCCAGTACGTAATGATATTTATTTTTGGTTTCCATTACAGTTTATGAAAATGTATTCAGGAAGAGTGAATTACATTTGTTTGCATAACATTTGCACATCCTCATTTCTGTAAATGCTTAAGTTTACTTGGGTGTCTGTGTCATCATCATCTTTTTTAGTCTTTATTGTCAAACTCTAAACAAGTATGTAACTAACTGAAAAGGCATGTTACTCACAAGAGGGGGTCTGTATCTGTTCCTGTGAACAAATTTCAGCGAACCCTATATATATTTTTATAATCCTTTCCCTTAACTAACTACTTGACATTTCTAGTTATTTTCCCCAAATGGTGGAGTTTCTGCAAAACAAAGGAACTGAGATTTTGAAGACTCCTGGGCCTTCTTCCTGATGTCCAGATTCAGCATCTTCCAGAAAGTACAGTCAGTGCACTCAGCTCCTTGTTAGTTACACCGCCATCTGCCCCAAGACACATGGCCCCTCTTTTAAAAGCCCTGAATCCATTAGAGAGATGAATTTGAGGCCGCTTCTAACTCTATCCCCATAATCCTAACTTCCCCAATTCACCCATACTTCTCCTGTTCTAACAAGAAGTATTAAAAAAATCCTCTGGGGCAGCGGCTATGGCTCAAAGGAGTAGGGCACTAGCCCCATATACCAGAGGTGGCAGGTTCAAACCCTGCCCCAGCCAAAAACTGCAAAAAACCAAAATCCTCTGTTCCTTACCAATCCTACACTATAAATAATACAGTAGAAGCCTTCAGCCTAAAATGCATACAAATAGTTTGCCTTGGTCATTTTGGTTATGATACTACAAGAAGAATTTTTCACCGAGAAGTGTTTAAAAATGGTTGCCCTTTCACTTATTAATATTTGTTGATTTGATAAGTTGATACTCATTAATTAATATACGTTCTATTTTTTTTTATTTATTTGTACTATGAATATCTGAATTTTCTAGCCATGAAGTCACAAGTCAGACTGCCTCACTCAGAGGTAGGCAGATGCTGGATATTACTGAGTCTCCTTATGTCTCCGAATTTCAGGGAGACATTCTGTTGGTGACTTCACCGAGGAGACATTTTCACAAAGAAGAGCTGAACTGTGCAATGATGCGTATAGATTCACTTCTAAGGGCATTATGATATAGAAAGGCAGGAAGGTGTGGGACCTACTCTTTTACCATAGGGGAATGGAAAACATGTTGATAAATAAGACACCTCTGATGGTTTATACACAAAAATAGGAGGTGATATTTGATTATTTCCTAATGGCCGGGAAGAGACAAATATGGGTAGAAGTGCTCTGGGAAACATTTAGGAAGGAATTGGGGGATATGAACTGATCTCTGGAGAGAGATAAAACCAGCGGAGATGAGTCAGGGTGGAGAGAGTGGGGATGAGGACATGGGGCAAGACATTTGGGGGGACTTATAAGTAAATCAGGTTTCATAGAATTTGCAGCGAATGCTCTGGAGAATGCTATTGGACTCAAAACAAAGGGGGAGATAACATGGTTCTGTTGTAGGAGTAAATCCGTCAAAAATCATTTTAGATTTTTTCCTCTTCAAAGAAATATTACCCCACACTCTTTCTCCTTCTTTTATTTTTATTTTTTATTTTTACTTTTTTAGAGACAGAGTTTCATTTTGTTGCCCTCTGTAGAGTACTGTGGTGTCACAGCTCACAGCAACCTCCAGCTCTTGGGCTTAGGTGATTCTCTTGCCTCAGTCTCCCGAGTAGCTGGGACAACAGGCGCCCACCACAAAACCTGGCTATTTTTCTGTTGCAGTTTGGCTGGGGCCGGGTTAAAACCCACTACCCTTGGTATATGGGGCCGGCGTCCTACCCACTGAGCCAAAGTGTCATCCTCTTTCTCCTTCTTTTCACCCAGCCTACAGCTAGCTTTCTGAAATTTGAATCAAAGTACGGCAGAACTACAGCTTCTATCATTCCAGTCCCTATTCCTGCACTTCACCCCTAATTCCGAGTGAGGACTGAAGATGGCGGATATTACGGGCTTTGTTTATTTTGTATCTTCAATGCACAGAAGTCCACCTGGTACATGATAGATGCCCAAATATGTTTTAAATAAAATCGTGGAATGGAGATAAAAATTTAAGGAGGAAGAATTGGATGAGGGATAGGATCAGGCTAAAAGCTAATGAAGGAGATTTTGTATTTTAAGTCAGGTCTGAGATGAGGATGGATGTTCTTTTAACATAGAAAAGGTCATGATGAGGTAAGCAGGAAATACACACACACACCAGTATGTGATTGACCTGAGGACTCCATAAATATATCTCCCTGCTGTGCAGTGTGCCTGATATTTGCAGACAGTGTTGGGAAAATATTATACCAACATCCTAACAATGGATTCATCAAGGTCCCACATCCCATCCCAGATCCCAAACTCATTCCTCTCCTTTAATCTGGTGAAAACAGTTTTGAGAGATCATTTCTTGAAGCAGCGATCAAGACCCCTAACAGACTGAAAAAAAAAAAATGAAGCTTCTTGGTTTCCGAGGATAGGATAGCAAAGGGTGAGTAGTGGTGATTCTTACTCTGCAACAATCTACTCCGTGTCCTCTGGGTTTACTAGAGGTACGTTCTCTGGGACCGATGGAGAGGCAGAGCATGAACATAATGGATACAGTCGCCATCCTGGCTAAAGCTATTGCGTGTCTTCTCATGGAAAACAAAATAGTCCGAACAGCAATTTAGTTGTGTACAACACAACCAAAAACCACTTAGTCCTACTCTGTGCTAGTTTCTTTATATTCCTTAATTTACCTCATTGTGAAATGTCTACCAGGGCTAGTACTATACAATTGAAAGTATTTCCCAGAGGTATTACTTACTACTTATTTTTTATTAAATAATTCTTCCAAATAATTCTATGTATGCATGAACACATATACCTGGAGATCAGCAAAATAGGTCAGATTCAGAGCTTGTCTGTAAAATTATGATCAGATCACATTAAACTCTCGTTTCTTACCATACATTGTGGATTGTAAGGAACTCATCTCAGAAAACTTGGTTTTAAAAGAGTAATTTAACCCTACAGATATAGCTGAGAACAGGGCTAAGTTATCAGGAAAGAGTATTAACAGGAGAAATTAGGGATTTAATTGGAAACAGAGGCAGTAAATAATAAAACGGGAAAAGCTCAGAGATTGGCTGATGTAGGTTCTGAAAAGAATCAGCTAACCATTGTCCATTTTAATATCTCTGTACACGTTCCTTGCCTCCTCCTTCTGATTAGAGTGTCAACTAAAAATTATATTAACATATTTGGGTAGCTTGATTTATAGTTTATCTCTCTATCTAGACTTTCTTTCCTATGGGACCCTCTTTCCCATGAGAGAATTTCACTTCACCACCACACTGAGGTCTTATTTTTGCCAACAGTTTCCTGATGGACTTTTTTCCCCCCGTGAGACCTGTTTTGCCCCAGATGGGGGCTTCTCCTTCAGCTTGGGCACCAGAATGACAGTGGCAGGAGGAGAGACAACCTGCACTGGCCGTGTTGTGTCAGTGATAAACCGGTGGATGTTATTACAAGCCACTGAACAGTTGGTACCAATTGTTACCACATCATTAATGGCTGAACCAAGTTGGCACTCATTGCTTATAAGCAATAATAATCATAAATAAGACATAAAAGAGTAGTTAATTAACTTTGGGAATAGACCTTTAAGCTAAAACACAGTTCAGGAAACTCAGAATCATCTTCTATACGATCTGATTCTTATCTTTAGCTGGGTAGCTGAGATAGGGATTTGTACGTTTGCATACACGCAAGCGAGTATGCACGCTTCCGACTGAGTACTCGGAGTCAATCCAACGTTCTTTCCTAAAGTTTGATTTTTAACCAAATCATAATCCATGTGGTCTGAGATTTTAATCTTTCATACTAAAATCTACTCTTTAGATTTTTTTTCTTTTTTGCAGTTTTTGGCCGGGGGCTGGCTTTGAACCCGCCACCTCCGGCATCTGGGGCCAGAGTCTTACTCTTTTGAGCCACAGGCGCCGGCCTTTAGATTTTCTTCAATCTTATAAAATTTTAGATACACCTTCAATATTCTAAGTCGCATTTTGTTGTATGTGGCTGAATCCAGCATTCCTCCCAAATTGCCTTCTTTAGATTATTTTATACATAACTGCCTAGAGAAAACGTGGGTGTGATTAATAGTCTGTGGAGATAGATGTCTCTCCAAAAAATAAAACAAATGAAAAGAACCAAAAATAAAAAAAAAAAAAAGCAAAAGGAAGCCAAAAATTAAAAGCAATACTCTGTCTTAGCAAACTGTCTATCTTGAATTAGGCACCAAGTAATGCTATGACTAGTCATATCAGGGAAAGTTTATTTACATACATCATATTTCAGCCTGTCCTATGATAATAGTGTTGTTTGGAGGGTGTTTTGTCTCTACATGTTACTTTTATGCTTTATTTCTTGCAGAATTATAACCACATATCTTGATTACGCTATCTGTTTAGGTGGGATGCAGAAGAGAAGACAGGCTGCTAATCATGATAGATTGGCCTCTTTTACCTTTTAAGAATTTAAAACACTAACCTCTCTTGTGGCTAAACATATTTCTTCTATGGTTGAATAAGCCTGGGTCTTCCTTAAGAATACACGAAATACTGGGATGAGAGAATGTGCCAGTACTGACAGGGCTCCCAGGGGCTCAGAAGCTATTGTCTGTTGGGTAGAAAAATATGTGACTACGATCCAGGTTTAGGAAAGGCTTTGCAAACAACTAATTCTACCAAAGAGAATTAGTTATACTATCCGAAGTGACCTCATGATACGAGATCTTCATGTTCAGAAAAATAATGCTACTCATATCACTAAGTGAATTTCGCCAGAGACATTGTTATTATATTGCTGTTATTATTCTCTAGGTAGCGACAGAATATTCATCTTTCATTTGATATGAAACTAGCCACATAATCTGTGAATAAAAATGCAGAAGTCTTTTATGACCTTTTTTTTAATTGACGTGAGACTGCTAAGTGCTTCCATTTCAGATGTCCTGTAAAGTAGGTCACGGGTATAATGAAGACACGTCAGAATTATGAACAACTGTAATCTCAATCCTGGAAGGACCATCCGTAATATTATTTCCCTCATCCTAGATAGCGAAATTAATGCGATGTTTAGAAGCAACATTATTTACTCAACTGGCTTTCGTCTCCCTAGTTTTAAAATCGTTAAGTGGCTCTTGAGCTTTTCCACCCTCTGATTTTCAGTTCCACTGACATTTAAACTGGTAATCAAATCCTGCGTCTTTCCTTGGATGGTATTTATGTGATGGAAATCAACACAAAACAACTTAAAAACAGCTTAAGGAAAGTAATGGGCTTAATGATAACTTAGGTAGCAAAATACGAGTCTCGCTTAAAAGGTAGGGATATTTGAGGGAGATGTTTTTTAGCAATTAAACAAACAAAAAAAACCTACCTTGTATTTTCACCTCTGAGGGTGTTGTGGAGAGGAAAGTTATCTCATCCAAGCTCCCCATCACACAGTCACAGTACGTTGAGTTATAGAAGTAGTGCCACCCTTCACATTGGGACTCATTCTCATGAGTTATAACTTTCTGGAAAGATCCATCCTCTATGAACTTGACCCTATGTGGAAAAGCTTTTCCTCTGCTATTTAACTGAATCGATGTCTTTCCCCCATTGCCCATCCCCAATTTGATCAACTCCCCATCTGCTAAAGATTCCTCTCCTCCCATCACACAGGTTTTGGAAAGGAGAGTCGACATTCTCTTTGCTCCCCACGACACTTGACTTTACACCATTCTACCTGGTTATCAGCAATCCCCTACTTGTAGCCTAGGATCTCCCCACCCTTTTATTATACTTTTTGCAACTTTTCTATTGCCAAGATACTCCTTTTTAGAACAATGGCAAATGCCCAGAATAGGTCCCACCACTTTCTTTCCCCCTCAACCTCATAGGTCATTCTTTTCTGCTGAACCCGGCCCCAGCCTTAGACTCATTCTCCATCCAGTGAGTGTTCAAGGCAAATGCTGATTATTGGCATGAGATCACTCTCAAGAACTTTCAGTCCTCCTTAATTTCTTCTTGATGAGCCTCAGTTCAAGATCTGAAGCCTTCTCCTCTCCATCCCTTGTCATCATGGGGAAATTAAATATGTGATGACCTTTGTCACTCCGTGTATAATCTTTTTTTTTTTAAATTTACTGCACGAATTTTTATCTAATTTTAATTTTTATCACTGAAATAGCTAATACAATCAGTATCTATTCATTAGTAGGAATTACTGACTATAAGATCGGAATCTTATATCTGTCTATACCCTCAGTTCCTTCACTTTTATAAATCATGTTGCTATGGAAACAGTACCCCTTTTGAGAAAAGACAAGAAGAAAAGCCCTTAAGGGCCGAACAAGGAAACCTGGAGAGCCCATAGGAACATTCACCACTCAGCAGTTCTCCACCACCACCAAAAGGAAAAGGAATGTATGAGGTAACCTAGGTAATCAATGACCAATAAAAAAGGGCAATAATCAATGACCAGTAGAAAAGGATAATAATGCCTGGAGGAGGACAAAGACAAATGAAAGAGCTGCAACCAATTTCAGACCAAGAGGAAGATGGCATTCATACCTCTGCTCTGCCTTGGTATCTCTGGTTCTCTCCCCTCTTCTCATTCATGAGAGGGACCCAATTCCAACTCTCTCTGGAAGTACTCTGGCTTTGAACCTGCCACCTCCAGCATAGGGGGCCAGCACCCTACTCCTTTGAGGCACAGGCGCCGCCCCTCTTTCTTCTTAAATAACAGTTCCCTTCGTGGTACTGAAACTCATGCAGGTTGCCTTTGCTTTTGACACTGCCCGTGGTCCTCCAGTGTTATTTTCAGATTCCACCCACTTTTGATTTTGATTCTCACTGTGCCTTGGCTGAATAATCAAACTAGGTCAGCTGGGTTCAGGAAACCAGAACCTCTGACCTCCCTTTCCCCATTTCCCAGCACCCCCTTCAATACTCTCGCCATTCTCCCAGTTCAGTTTGAATCCTAATAGAAACCTCAGTCTTTTCTTACTGATACTCTGCCATGTTCACCCATCAATTCCCAATTATGAGTTAACGTTTATGGATGGTACTTCCAATACCAGGTTGCTCAAGCTTCAAAGAGAATATCGTATAACCTCAGTCACTGCACACAGTACAAATTCCAGCTATTCCGCTGTTTATAAAGATGTTCTCTAATCCTTTCATTGTCTTTATTGGGAATTTTTCACCCTATGTTCCTAACCACTGCCTCTAAATGGCTATCTTTCCATATCAGTGTCTATCTTCTGTGGTTGTGAGGGCTTGGATCACAGAGGAGGTGATGTCTGAGAGAAGGACAGACAGTGAGAAATAGCCGACCAGGCAAAAGTCTGGGGGAAGAGCATTCCAGGCAAAGGGAACAAGAGACAGATGCATGGCAGTGAGTGGAGATGACACCTGAGAGGTGGGCAGAGGCCATGTAGAGCCCTCTAGTCCCTAGAAAGTACAGTAGAACCTCTGTTAGCTGACCACCCAAGGGAATGCAACAAACTGGCCAACATACAGAGATGGTCAATGCAAGGAGCTAGGCCTACTGTACTGGTAAGTACATGTGGTGCATGTCTGGTCTATGAAAATTAGGTCAACTTAAGGAGGTGGCCATGTAGGGAGGTGGTCACGTGACAATACATCTATTGCATTTTGCATTTTATGTTAAGTGAAATTTGAGGTTTGTCCATTTTGGCACTATTGAAATTTGGGGCCAGATAATTGTTTTGGGGCTGCCCAATTTGTTGTAGGATATTTAAGATTATACTTGGCTTCTATCCACTGGTTATAAACTATCCCCCACCGCATTGTGATGACCAAAAGCATCTTAGAACTTTGCCACAAACGTCAAGAGCACCCCCCATTTCCCAGGGGCAAAATCACTCCTTGGTCCAACAACACAAGAATACCAGGCTTCTGCTTTCTAGGCCCAGTGCATTTATATGGAAGCCTGAGTCCAGGGAAACTGAGTCTTTTATGAGCACATCAGGAATTAGGGAGGATGGCGTTCAAGTTTGTCCAGTCTTGTAACCCTGACATTTTTCAAGTGCAAGTATTAGTAGAAAAATAAGTGTATGGTTCTGAAGGTTACTACAGCTGGTGGCTCTGGAATTTTTTGAAATATTCCTTTAAAAATGACAGGGAAGTGTCAGAATGAGTCTCACATGAGTTGTCTTTTCCAACCTGCCCTGTGACACCCATAGCAGCCACAACAGTGGTTTAAAGCAAACAGCAATCCTCCACTTACAAAGATGAGCAGTGTCCAGAGTGAAAATGCATGAGGGAAGGATGGCTGCTACAAATTCCCACAGTTCTGATCCCAGGAAGTGTGTTGTTTTCCAGCATTTACAGTTTTCAACATGGATTTGCTGTATAAATCTATTGGTTTGGGGAATGGGAACAACTAAAAGGCATTATGCCTGAAAATATTTGTTGAAAGTGTCTATTTGTGCATTTCTAGATCCTACAGACATTTTATTACTCTAAAATGGAGGAATGCATAAATTCGTTTCTAGCTTTTCTAGAACCTACATTGCATGGACTGTTCTATTATTATTATTATTATTATTATTATTATCATTATTTCAGTGACTGAAACAGCACAGCAGGCCAGAGACCTCAGCAGGGCCTGCTACAAGACTGGCCCTAGCCTGGTCTCTGGACACTTAGATCTCAGGAGGGGATCCTACCATTCCCCACCTGATAAGAGGGGGTGCCATGCCTAGATAGTTCATTAAACACGTTCATGCTGACCACCTGCCCTCCTTTCTGGGAAGCCCAGATTGTCTGCATATGCCATGCAGAGAGTGCTTACATGAGCTGCTCAATAAAAATCTGGGTGCTGAGTCTCCAAGGAGCGTCCATGAAAGACACCTGGTAAGTGTGTTGTCACAACTGGTCACTGGGGGAACTAAGCATGTGGTGTGTGGCTGGTTTGATGCATGTGACTCCAAAGTCCTCTGTGTTGTCATCTGGGTCCCAGCTCTAGGGATAGGGTGGAGGGTAGGAGTCAGACATGTAGCTAGGGACTTTGACAGATGTGGGTGCCATCTCCTCAGTCCCAGGCCCATATGCGCACTCCTGAGACGTAGCACTGCTGTCCTTGGAGCTGCCTGGGGATGCAGCTGCTGGGGCCATAGGCATAGCCTTGACAATCATATGTGTACGGTGACACATGGCACAGATCCTGGTGCGCTGTGTGGGGAGGCTGAGCGCCGTGCTCAGGGTCTGTGCTGTGGGAGGCTCAGCCCAATCTCACTGGTGAGGGCAGGTGGCAGAAAGGCAGCACTTGTTCAAAGGCCACGCCCACCCCTGTTTAGTACCGGGAGCCCACCTCAGCCTGCAGTGGAGCTGTGCCCAGGTGTGGGTGTGGTCGCTGTGGGGAAGCCCCGCACTGGGCTGAGTGACAGCTGCCCATTGCCTTCCCCTGGGCTCAGGTAGGCTTCCGGGAAGGACTTGGGTGTCTCGGGTACTGGTGACCAACAGCAGCCCCATCATCTCCCCAGCGGGGGCTGCCCCTGCCCCAGGCTGGGCGTTGCCACCAGTTGAGGGGTGGAGCTGCGGCAGGCAGCAGGAAGGCTGCTGGCCTCTCCACATCCAATGCCAAGGGGCCATTCATGAGTAGGACCCCCAGGTTCTCTGCTCTGCAGGGCTCAGGGGCTCCCTGGGCGCCTGCTTTCTTGAGGTTGGGTGCCGCAGAGGCCACCTGGCGCAGCTCCCAGGGTAGGGGTGGGTGGGGGGCGCTGGGCTTGGGGTTTTTCTTCACCTCTTTTATTCTTTCCCAGCCCATGCTGACCTCTTGCGAGGGCGAACCTTATAGGTGCACCTCTCACTCACCTCCCCAAGTGCCAAATCCCCACGGGGAGCTGCAAGGCCCTCATCTTATTAGCATGGTGGGGGGGGGGGAGCCGAGCTTACCCTCTGCTCTTCAATCGCCTTGTCCTACTTGAACCTGGGGCGTCCCCACTGGCTCGCACAAAAATCTCAAGTGCTGCAGGGGGACAAAGCCATGCGGGAGGTGGCCAGCTGTGCGCAGTGGGTAAACAACACACACATCACCTTCTCCGCGGGGTCTGTGGGTGCCATACCACCCGGGCGCACGCGGAGGCAGCACAGCACGTCCAGCCGGCCCACATCCATCTTCTTGGAGAGCTCAGCCGGCTTGGCTCATGGACTTGTACCCCAGGAGGCTGTTGAGGCCACCAGGCTGTCTGTGGGTCATCACTACAGCATCCTCCGGGTCCAGGTGCTGCGCCAGCTCCCTCCCAGAAGGTGGATTTAGCATCCGAGATACCGTTCACCAGCACAGTGAAGTCATTGATAATAAAGAATGAGGCGTCCCTGAAGCCTCCAGGGAGGAGCTAGCTGCAGGGCCCGGGGAGCCTGAGGAAGACCCAGAGGACGGAGGCTCCAGAGATCGGAGGCTCCAGAGATCAGGCCAGATACTCCAGGAACTCTGCTAGGCCCTGGGAGGCCAGCGCCGGGGGTTTAGCTGCAGTTGCAACTGCGTAGGCCGGGCATGTGGGGCACCAGCTGGACCCAGTCTGTGAAGGCAGGTGGTGGCGAGCGTGGGCAGGTGTGCAGGTGGGCGCGTGGACGTGAGGATGCCCCGGATCTGGTCCCTCAGGACCTGGAGGAAATGGTGGGGCGAGAAGCCACTGTCTGGAGCAGCAGCTTTCGCCTCCTCTCCAGGCAGGGCCCAGCCAACTCCAGCCCCTTGCGAGGGGCGGGGTCCAACAGAAGGTTCCAGACGCCTCCGGCTCCCGCTCCCAAACTCGAATATCTTCTGCCCCTGGGCTCAGTGCTAGATGTCTAGGTAGCATGAAGATGGAAGATGAGGACAGGGACAACATCAATCCCAGCAGCCGGCTACTTTTAGGACTTGAGTTGTCCTCTGCCTCGTTAGATCGGGGACTTGTCTGATGGGCTCAGGAGGACCAGAGTCTCCAGGGCGTCTCCGCAGTCCTTTCAAGACGCTGGAGAAGGAGGCTCCATGCCCGGAAACAAAGTCCTTGAGCTCTTCATCAAACAAACAAACAACAAAAAAAACCCTTCAAATTCATAACTGCCTGTTAAGTTCAAAGTGTAAGAGCATGTTTTCTCACTGAACATTTTTTGGCAAGAATAATATGTAATGTCTATCATGGTATATGATTAGAAAAAAAAAAAAGCTGCTGGCGCTAGAATCAAAGACACAGGGCTAGATGTAGGGGGATCAGGGGCTTCTGAGGACCGGGGTCCAGCCCCTCCCCCTCTCAATATATTTCAATGACTAGCACCAGGTGGATGGAGGCCACCCAGCCCCCTCCCTGTCATCAATTCAATGCAGCCTGGACACTCAGAACCACCCTCAGGTTTCACTTCAGCTGGTTCAAGAGGCCCATAGCCCATGGGAGCGTTTTACAAAGAAGACTCAGGACATCAGCAACAAAGCGCCCACCTCGCTGGTTCTGTGCGCTGCTAGGCACGTTTCGCTTTACACGCTTTGCCTTTGCACCAGCTGTTCCCACTGCCTGAGGCCTGTGCCGCCAATTGGCCGCAGGTGAACCTCACAGGTGCACCTATGACTCACCTCCTCAGGTACTAAATGCCTGGGGGAGGCCGCACCAGCCCACACCCCAATTAGCTGCTCTTCCTGCAGCAATAAAAAGTGGGCCTCTGGCCTGTTCCTCGCCTCAGGCTGCTGAGACCTGAGGATCTAAGGCCACTAGCCTCTCCCCCAAGGTGTCCCAGCGCCCCACTGGACCCAGCGTGGCTCAGCCCAGACCTGGATGCTACTTCCCGCCACATTAGCTTTGGCCAGCACCGTGCATCTAATGGTGAGTGAGGCCGAGGGCCAGCTGGACCTGTTCTGGTTCCTCCAGGATTTAGGCTCAGGGCCCAGGGCACCACGCTCACTGCCCACCGGGAACAGCAGGGAGCTGAGTGCTCCAGCCGCCCAGAGCTGAGCCACCAGCCACTCTAGGGAAGTTTATTCTGGAGCGGAATATGTGCGACCATTATTACCCAGAGAGCCACACTACCTTGAGCAAGTGGTCTCAGCGTGGTTGGGTTACAGTCTGTCTCATGGATTGTTTTATTATGATAAGCTAAGCAATCCAAATCCTCCATATACTGGGAAACTTAATGGTTTGTGAAAGAGAGGTGTTCTGGGAGCTGAAATAAAAACACGGGTATCAAAGTAGACACCAGGCTCTCACGTTTGCCGGAAAACTATCCATTTCATTGAATACTGATTGTCATTTTATTATCTGAATCAATACCAGTGCTGCTAATGTGGCGTTTAGAAATCATAAAAAATAAATGAGATAATTGTTCCCTTAGAAGCCTTACATAAATATTTTAAACCTCATATAAAGAAATCACATTGAAATTTAGAGAAACGTGGGCTCACATAAACGCTGCTGGCATGAAGCAACACTCTGCTCTTCAGTAATCTTTACAATTTAATCAGAATGTGAGCTATTGCCAAGGTGAAAGGGATGAAGAGTCTAGCAAACTGTCTTTCCCGTTCTAGTAAATTCTGAAGAGTATTTACAATTAAATAAAAACCTTGCAGATATTCCAATGCTACATTTTGTTTAAAAATTAACAAACATTTTTAGACTTCTCAGAGCAGAAGAATTTTAGAGGCAAACATAACTATATAAAATCATCTAATATCTCCTAGAGAGCGTTAAAAAATGAGATAGAAGTTATGTTTTAAAAGTGGATGCAGGACAATTATCTACACCTCCTGAACCCAACTTCAAAATTCATTTTAATAAATCTGCGTGGCAATTATACATTGGTTTGGGCCAAATGAGTGGAATAGCTTGAAAGAGGGGAAGGCTGCAGGTTGTAAGTGGATTTAGAGATGTTTTCATTAGCAATTGGCTAAGGAAGAAAGGCTTTAACTTGGCAAGAAATATTCAGGTGGGCTTGACTCTCTCCCTGCCCCTTAGGGAGAAATGTAGAACAAAGAGCAGAATTCAATCCTGTATCACCTTCTCTGCACTTTCCATCTCCTGGGGGATCCTGAAAAGCAACTCAAGAACATGTCCTCAGATATTACCTTTTAGTTTCTGTAGGGAGCTAAAACACCTGATTCTGGCTGGCTTGGCAGACTGCTTAATTACCGGGTGGCTCACTCACTCGTCAAGGCCAGCTAAGTGTCTAGAATTTCCCTTGAGCAGATTTAAGAATTTATTTTCATGCTTGGCAATTCAGTAGGCCCCCTAAGGAGATAGAGGAGGGACCCTTCTTATCAGAAAATGGGTATTGGGGATTTTTCTCCCTTTTAACTATTTTCTTGGGCGCAGTGTTACTACTGTTGTGTGCAAATCCACGTGAGTATTTGCACGCTCCTTTTTCCATTTTGTCCTTTTTTGTTAATTGATGATTTACATGTGATAAGATGCACATATTTTTAAGTATTCAGCTTAGAGTTTGAACAAATGGAATCACCCATCCAACTCTCATCCCAATAATAAATGGAACAATTCCATCATCTAAAAAAAGTTTCCAGGCATCTTTTCCCATTCAATTTTCTCCACCTTCAAGGGAACCACATTCTCATGTCTATTCTTTTAAGTTCTATTTGTTCTTCAACCATGGATGAATGGAATTATGCACCGTATGCTCTTTTGGACCTAGGTTACTTCACTGCATTTTGCCAAATTATGCAGGCTGTTGTGTATGTCCGTAATTCTTTTTTTCTTTCAGTTTGGGCTGGGGCCGGGCTTGAACCCACCATCCCCAGTATATGGGGCTGGTGCCCTACTCCTTGAGCCACAGGGGCCGCCCAATAATTTTTATTTTATTGCAGAGTAGTATTTCATTGTAGAACTATTGTACAAGTTATATTTATGCAATAGTTATACAATGTACCTGAATTCAGCATTGGAGGTACAGTTGGTGTAAGGATATAGAAAGAAAAAAACCTCAGTTTCTTTTACTATCCTTTCACAAAGCTCAACATAGAATACTTCTGTAAGTTCTTTTTTTTTTTTTTTTTGGCCGGGGCTGGGTTTGAACCTGCCGCCTCTGGCATATGGGGCTGGCACCCTACTCCTTGGAGCCACAGGTGCTGCCCAGAATACTTCTGTAACCCAGGATATGGGGAGTGATTTCCTCCACACATCATACAAGCAATTTTTATACAGACACCAGTTAATGTTCTAATTTATGCAGTTCTGATACGATCTACCTGGAAATACCATCAGATCCCACAGATGGACATCTCAGTCCCACCTTCCAATGTCAGCCACAAGTCCAGGTCTCCAAAATGTGGGCTATAGGTTGGGATTTCCAGGACTACCTCCTGGATTCAACTAACACTCACAGAACTCAGAGAAACACTTTATTTACATTCACCCAATTATTCTAAAGTGTATTTTAAATGATAAAAATGAACAACCAGATAAAGAGATACAGAGGGCAAGGTCTGGGGGAGTCCCAAGTGCAGAAACTTCCATCCACCTGGATTTGGAGTAGATGTGTTCTTGTTCACCAACCTGGAAGCTCCTGGCACTCGGTCCTTTTGGGCTTTTAGGGAGATTTCATCCTGCAGATGTGATTGATCAATTCCTTTGCCTTCATGAGTTGCAACCCTCTAATCACAAGGTTCTCCTGGCCTTCCATTCCCCCCGCCTGTGGTTATTTAGGGACATTCTAAAGAATCATCACCTTATTAACTCATAAACTCTGGTGTGGTTGACAGGAGCTTGCTGTAAATAATAAAAAGTCTGTCTTTTGCCTTTTAGGCTCTGGGGCTATTCTGGAGCTGTTTTAAGAACAAGCCCCAACTATGTTAATAAAAGTTAACCCTTACTGTTCTAGTGGCTTAGAAAATTACAAGAGTTACTTGAGCTGTGACCTGGGAACCCTGAGCTAAAACCAAAATACATATTTCATCACAACTGGGTTGTTTCTAGTTTGGGGTTATGAATAGAGGCTAAGGTGAACATTGTAGAAAAATTTTAGTGGTTTCTGTAGACAAAGAAAGGTTAAATTATAGGGTGGGATCTTTTGCTAGCAGAAGTAGTTTTCCAAAGTGGCTCAACTATTTTATATTCCTAATTAGCACACAGGAGTCCTAATGGATTAAGTGGTTCTTCCACACTGTTGACAAAATTTGGTATTTCCAACCTGTCTGTGTTGGGCCACGGTTGTGGGTTTGAAGTGGTTTCTCATTACATTTCAGGTTTGTGTTTCCCAGCTAATTAATGACGTTATATCACTTTTCATGTGCTTGGTCACTGTCCATTCATCAGTCATGTATTTCCTTCTGTAAAGCATCTGCTCAGATCTTTGGTCTGACTTGTTGAGTTCCTTTTCCTTTTATTATTGAGTTGTAAAAGTCCTTTGTACGACAAAACCATGAATATATAAAATTCATAATCTCAAATATTCTCTGCCATTCTGTGGCTTATATTTTCATCTGTGACTTGCCTTTTTTTTAATTAAATCATAGCTGAGTACATTTATGCATTTATGGGGGACAATGTGTTGGTTTTATTATTTGAAATACAGCAAAATGGCTAACATAGCCTTCACCCACCGCACTTTCTTAATGTGTTAAGACATTTATACTGTACACCAGTGGTCTCAACCAGTGGGTCTTGACCACTTTGTAACAATGAAAATACATCACAGGATGTAGGTTGAGAACCACTGCTCTACATTTAGAAGATTTGACATGTATCCTCCTAAAATGCATCATAGGTGTGGTCTGAGCAATTACCCTCCCTCCACCCACTTTTCCTCCTGTGGGGGGGGGGGGGGGGGGGGGGGGGGGGGGCGGGGGGGGGGGGGGGGGGGGGGGGGGGGGGGGGGTGGGGGGGGGGGGGGGGGGGGGG
>CAUYQV010152551.1:0-12642 GCA_963574575.1 Galagoides demidoff
TTAATTGAATTATCAGTGTGTACAAATTTATTTCCGCTATCTTCTTTTGTGCTTTATATTTGTTCCATTTTTCTATTTCTTATTTACACTTTTTTTATAGAAGTCTCACGCTGTCACCCTGGGTAAAGTGCTGTGGCGACATAACTTATGTCAAATTCTTGGGTTCAGTGATCCTCTTGCCTCAGCCTCATGAGTAGCTGGGACAACAGGTGCCCGCCATCATGTCCTGTTAATTTTTCTATTTTTAGTAGAGGTGGAGTCTCCCTTTTGCTCAAGCTGGTCTCCAACTCCTGAGCTCAAGCAATCCACCTTCTGGGGCAGAGGTCCTCAAACTTTTTAGACAGGGAGCCAGTTCACTGTCTGGACCATTGGAGGGCTGGACTGCGGGCCCTGGGACAAGTTGGCTGCTAAGCAGGACAGGCAGCGGTGGCAAAAACACCTGTCAGGCTGGATAAATGTCCTGGGCGGGTCGCATGTGGCCCACGGGCCTTAATTTGAGGACGCCTGCTCTGGGGCCTCCCAGAGTGCTAGGATTTCAGGCATAAGCCAGTCACCTGGCCTATTTCTTCTTCTTCTCTCTCTCTTCCTTATTGCCTTCATTCTAATCATTGCTTTCTTCCTTATTGCCTTCATTCTAATCATTGCTTTCCTTCTTTTTTTTTTCCTACTCACTCCTGGTGTAAATGCATATATTTTATTTCCTCCAGAAATTTAAGCATATGTGCTAAACAAGTGCTAATATTAACCAATATTTTCACACCTCAAACAAAATGCGGACCACACATTAAATACACAAGCACTAATGAAAGCTGAGTAGCCAAAAAAGGCCCTTGCATGCTTTTCATGATATCTGACACCACAGAGAAGCAAAAACGTCCTCACAAAATCAGCAAATGACCTGTGGGCTGCAGGTTGGACACCACTGGAAAGGATGGTTCATGGTATTTTATCTCCAATAATGGCCTCTCTCCTCCAACTGATGGGCCATTCTTATTGTGGTTGTTAACAACCTTGTTGTTTAACCCCAAATATTAGACATTATTGTTTTCACTACCTTCAAAATTTGATCAGAGTTGCCAGCTGTCCACTGTTTTCTTTGCTATTCACCCTTCAGCATGTCACAGGAATCCCTGATCTTATCCTTATTTCCTTTATAACAGAGCAGCCACAGTGATGTCATTAACATATAATTTGGCCTGTACCCCTCCCTCCTGCAGTGACTTCCATTGTCACCCGGCTAAAAAACAAAGCTTTCACATCCTTTCCACAGATGTCCAACCTATGGCCCACAAGCCATCTGTTAATTTTGTAAGGACGTTTTTGCTTATCTGTGGTGTCAGATACAATGAAAAGTATGCATGGACCTTTTTTGCTACTGAGCTTTCACTAGTGTTTGTGTATTTAATGTGTGGCCCAAGACAACTCTTGTTCTTCCGATGTGCAGCAGAAAAGAAAAATGGTTGGACATCCCCCTTTACACTCTCCCTTTATCTCCCTAATCCCACGTGCAGCTCCTTCCTCCCTCCTTAGCTCTGCTGTAACCTCTCTCGCTTCCTTGCTGTTCCTTGCACTTTGCACTGGCTGTTCTTTCTGTCTAAAATATCCTTCCCCCAAATGGGTGCATGGCTCTCTTCCAGCCCTTCCTTCAGGATTTTCTCAAATGTTACCTTCTCACCGAAGTCTTCTCTGACCATTCTCTTAAAATTGCAACCCCTAATGCTCCATCTCCCCCTGCTCTGCACTGTTTGCCCCCCACTCCTGTTTCTCTCCTGTACTCAGGATCATCAATGTTGTGCTGAAACTGGCTCACAGGGCCTTGCAAGGTCAGGTGTGTACGTCTCTTCCCAGCTTCTTGGGGGAGTATTTATACCACAAAAATGAGCAAATCTACAAATTTGGCCTTTTTTCTTTTTTTTTTTTTTTACAAAGATGCAGTTGTTAAAGGCTCAACAGTACACTATCAGACATACTACCTGCTTTTAATTGTTTATTTTGGTTTATGACTTCAACTACTAAAATATAACCTCCATGGGAGCAAGCTTCATCTGTTTTGCCCTCTGCAGTATCCTCAGCATCCAGTAAGGTGCCTGGCTCAGTATATATTTGTTGAATGAATAGATCTCATTCTTCCTGAAGTAAATCCTTCAGAAGTTCTTTTCATGAGAATCTATTTGGTGTAAGCCATCTCAGATTTTATGGAATTTAAGTGTCTTTATTTAGCATCATTTTTAAATGATAATTTTGTTGTGTATTCAATGCTTAGCTAATAGTTTGCTGGTATATAATCATTGTTAGTCGTACTAGGAAAATTGGGGCTCACTAGAAATTACCTAAACATTTATGGCAGTAGAATATATCCAATTTCATGGGTCACTAATTTTTTTATAAAGGTCAAAAAGATAGACACTTCAAGAGTGTTCTTATGAAGATATACAAAATGTTTCTTGATCATTCTCTCTCTCCCATTTCTCTCTCATCCATGTTCTTAGTTTGCTGAAATACTTAATTCTAAATTTAATACTATGTGATCATAACACACAGGAAAATAAATTGATGCTCACTATTATTATCACATTCAAATAGCCACAAGGTGCTAGCAACTATACAAAGTTATTTTAAGGAACTAATTTTCAGGAAATAATTCTATAATTTAAGATGGGAAAATAAGGAAAAAATTTAGCAAGGTGAAAAACTATTTCATATCCATGGTCTACTTATACTTAATACATTTTATTAAATTTGTGGTTACATTGTGAGACTAATATTTTTAAAGAGTCATTTGGTATGCAAGGTCATTCTAAAAGGATGAGCTCTAAAAATAAATTAGGGAAGGCAGAATGCTGTTACCGAACACGTGAATGTATAAAAGGACTATCTGGAGACTGATTACATTTTTTAAAATTTCAAAATAGTGAGGGGGGTGCAAATCTTTTTGTTACGTGGTTTCATTGCATAATGCTAAAGTCAGGGCGTTTGGTGTGCCCATCACCATGACGGTGTTCACTATATACAACAGGTAAGTCTTATCCCTGATAGCTCTCCCTCTCTCTCTCCTTCTTGGTTTCCCATGTTTTTTACATCTCATTGTGCCCATGTGTACCCATCATTTAGCTCCCACTTACAAGTGAGAACATGTGGTATTTGTTTTCCATTCTTGAGGTACTTAGGATAATGTATGGATGGAATTCAGTTCCATCCAAGTTGCTGCAGAAGACATTTTTTCATTTCTTTTTATGCCTAAGTAGTAGTCCATGGAATACACACACCACATTTTCTTTATCCACTCATGAATTGATGGGCACTTAAGTTAATTCCATATCTTTGCCATAGTGAATTGTGCTGTGCTAAACATTCAAGTGCAGGTGTCTTTTTGATAAAATGACTTCTTTTGGGTACCCAGTGGTGAGAGTGCTGGATTAAATGATAGGTCTGCTTTTATTTCTTTGAGGACTCTCCATACTGTTTTCCATAGAGGTTAAAGGTCTGATGCACTGAATCCTCCCCAGGGATGGTAAAGAGCAGGGCCATCCTAGGTAGTACCAAAGCTCAACCAGGCAATGACAAGTTCTATACACTGGCCCAACAGATTATAGGTTAGAAATGAAGAATAAAGATTTACGTTCTAGGGATAATCAGTTCAGTTCAGAGAATTATGCACATTTACTTTGTCAAAATATTGTGATAAGGATTTCAAAAAACATACTGATGAATAATGAAACATAACCTTAGATAAAAGAAGTCAAAAGGCAAGGAGAAAATGTTACTATTTGACAGATACTCTATAATTTTTTTCCTTGGGCTTAACAACATTTATTTCTTTTAACATTCTATGATAAGAAGATAAATAAAAATATAAAACAATTCTGAGCACAGTAGCACATGCCTATAATTCCACTTTGGGAGGCAGAGGTGGGAGGATCTCTTAAGACCAGGAGTTAGTGGTTACAGTGAGTGATGACTATGTCACTGCATTTCAGCCTAGGCAACAGAGCAAAACTGTGTCTTTAGTGTCATATTTTATGTATATATAAATACATACATATGTATAAAATACATACATACATATATGTATAATATGTGATACATATGTATTTTATACATATGTATGTATTTATATACATGTAGACATATATATGTATGTATTTATAGATATGTGTGTGTGTATCTTATTTTGTACTATGTATTTCTATGCTGATGGTTTATATTGTTATACTTTTAGGCATATAAAAGATGCAGGTAAAAGTAGACAACACTGAGTATGTACATTGTTTTAAGGGTTTTAACTGCATCTTCTTTCATTATTTAATTCTTACAAAAATCTTATGAAACAAAGACTTGAAGTAACATCAGTTTATATAAAGAAACTGAGGTTCATAGTCTATGACTAATTTGCCCAAGATCTTACAATTAATAAGTGGCTCTCCCAGGATACAAAATTCAGGTCTATCTGTCTCCAGAATCTGAGCTTTTTCCCCTTCACAGTGCTTCACAGTGGTGACCCTAACACAGTGTTACGGTGACCATAGCAATTTTTTCTTATCAAATTCTACTTTAGAACAAATTATATGCTAACAGAATCTATAATAGTTTAATAAGTCATATCTGAAGCCCTGTCCTAGATTTATTTAAAATCTGTCTGGGACAAAAATTTATGTCAATCGCTTCTTAAAATGCTTTGGACTCAAATAAGTTTCAGGTGAAGGAAGGTGGCACAGTGATGGACACTTTGGATGCTGAATCAAATGAAGTGCAAAAATTAGCCATAATTCAGATAATTTAACTTTTTGTATCTGTATGTGCTCAGATTTTAAAGTCTACATGATGCAAAAGGAACAATCAGCAAGGTGAACAGACAACCCACAGAACAAGAGGAAATATTTACACAGTATGCATTTGATAAGAGATTAATAACTAGAATATATAAGATGCTCCAATAGATCAACAGGAAAAAAATCAAATAATCTCACTAAAAAGGATCTGAATAGACATTCACAAAACAAAACATACAAATGACCAACAGGTAGATAAAAAATATGCTCAACACTATTAGTTATCAGATAAATGCAAATCCAAACTACAATGAGATATCATCCTACTCTAGTTAAAACAGTATTTTTTTAGGTGTTTTGTTCAACTGGAGTATTATAGAGGTACAAATTCTTTTAGTTACATGGATTGCTCTTTTAATTCTCAAATCAGGGTATAAGTGTGCCTGTCACCCAGATAGCGTTCATTATACCCATGAGGTAGGGTTTTGCTCATCCCCTCCTCCTCCCCACCCCCTGATTGATTTTCATTCAGTTTTACTTTCCTCTATGCACACATGTGCTTATCAGGTAGTTCCAAATTAATAGCAAGCACATGTGGTATTTGTTTTTCCATTCTTTGTATCTTCACGTAGGCTTTTATCAAAAAGACAGGCAATAACGACCAGCCAGCTGTAGAGAAAGGATAACACCTGTGTACTGCTATGGGCATGTAATGTATGGGCAGCTATGGGCTGCCACTACGGAGAATAGTTTGGAAGTTCCTCAAAAAACTGAAAATAGAACTGCCATAGGACCCAGCCATCTCACTGATGGATATAAATCCAAGGAAGGGAAATTCAGTATACCAAAAAGATACCAGTATTCCTATGTTTGTTGCAATGCTATTCATAATATCCAAGATTTGGAATAAAGTTAAGTGTCCATCAGTGGGTAAATAGATAAAGAAATTGTGGCACATATACTCAATATCATATAGCCATAAAAAAGAATGAAATCTTCACATTTGCAACAACATAGATGGAACTGGAGAACATTATGGTAAGTGAAATAAGCCAAGCACACAAACACAATTCTCACATGTTCTCTCTCATACGTGGAACCTAAATATTAAAAACAATGGATCTCATGGAGATAAAGAGTAGAATGATGGTTACCAGAGGCTGGATATGGGAGATAAAGTGGAGATAGTTAATGGGTACAAATAGTTAGATATAATTAATAATATTTGTTAGCACAACAAAGTGACTGTAATCAACAATAAGTTAAAGCAGGGACTTCCAACCTGTGTCTCACAGCACACTGGTATGTTATGAGAGGACCTCAGGTGGGCCATGAACGTTTGTAAAGGTCATTAATGAAATCATTTTTGAAAGTTCAAAGCACAGTAAGTATTTTTTTTGACAATTTTTTGATCAACATAATGTTGGTGTGCTGCAAAAGCATAACTATAGGTTCAAGTGTGCTATGAGATAAAAAGTGTTGAAAAATAATGAGTTAGTGCATACTTTAAAATAACCAAAAGAATGGAATTGGGATGTTGCTTACACAAAGAAATGATAGAGGTGCTATCATCACACAAAAGAAAGAATTCATGTTGTCTGCTTATATCAAAATATCACATGTGCCCTATAAAGATATACAATTATTACGTACCCATAATAATTCATATTAAAAATTAATAAAAATAAGGTCTATGCTTTGTTTTAAGCTACATTATGCAGGTATCCCTAAAATGTCAAAGAAATTTTTATATTGTTGCTTAATCTCTAGCAGATGCACATATGGGTACTTAAGAGTCATATCTTGATGTGCTTGCATTGTTAGAAGTAATCATTTAATAAGCTTAAAACCAATATTCGATTGTTTGTTGTAAGTAGGTTAGGAATTGAATTAAGAAAATTATTGCAGATGATGGGCAAAAGGGAACAGAGACAAGAGAGAATTGGATCAGAGAAACCCAAAATCTGATGCAAAATGCACTGCCAGAAGCCTGGCCCTTTAAGGCTGAAGAGGCTATGTGGCTGGAACTTCACACACCCCCCCAGCATGACTCTGCTATTAGGTCACTGAGCAGGTTAGGCTTGCCAAGGTGGGGCTGCCTTCTCAGGGAGAGTGAGTGCTTTGGGGGAGTTAGGGAATGCAGAATGTTTAAACCTAATTAAAGACAGAAAAGTCTCTGGATTAGATAAAAAGAAAAAATATCTCCTTTCTTCTGTCACCTTGGCATGGTCAGAAGCATCAGTCCATCTGAGCACAAGGCTTCTTGAGTGTTAATAGCCACTGCTGTGATTTGTGTGTATGGCCTATTTGGGGTCTGCTTTAACATCCTGCTCCTGGACTATGTTCCCTGTCCCATGCTCTATTTGTGTTATGATCAGAAATAATTTAGAGAAATAATAGTAAAAGGTAAATCAGTCTAACTGATGGACTTAAAGAAATAGTTTGGGTAGGAAATGCAAGCCCAGGGGCAGCACCTGTGGCTCAAAGGAGTAAGGTGCCAGCCCCATATGCCAGAGGTGGCAGATTCAAACCTAGTCCTGGCCAAAAACTGCAAAAAAAAAAAAGAAAGAAAGAAAGAAAATGCAAGCCCAGCAAGAACCATGATGTAAGGGTTAGCCTTCCTCTGTTAGATTGATGGTTAAAACAGTGATGTATGTAATAAAAGTGGAGCCAGCCTGGAGCAAGGGGCTGTCCACTGATCCTCACATTTGAAGGAGACAGACTCCTCATCCAGCTATTTTTTAAAAAACTTTATTTTTGCATCTTGCCTTTTCATTTTTCCTCATCCTCTCATCTCTCCCCACCACTGGGAGGGAATTCATGGCATAGGTTGTGGCTGGTCCCCAACAATCTTTGGAAAACATGAATTAATAGCTGTAAAAATTCTTAATTTTTACATCATTCATGATGAAACTAAAGATTGAAATACAAAATGTATCTTGGAATTCTCCCAGAAGCCACTGCTCTTCCTCTTCCCCTAAGCGGTCTGAGGTGATCTGTGAAAATGGTTCGCTATTCACTTGACCCAGAAAACCCCACAAAGTCGTGCAAGTCAAGAGGCTCAAATCTTCGTGTTCACTTTAAGAACACACGTGAAACTGCCCAGGCCATCAAGGGTATGCATATATGAAAAGCCATCAAGTATCTGAAGGATATCACCTTAAAGAAACAACGTGTACCATTCCAACATTACAATGGTGGAGTTGGCAGGTGTGTACAGGCCAAACAGTAGGGCTGGATACAGGGTTGGTGGCCCCAAAAGACTGCTGAATTTTTGCTGCATAAGCTTAAAAATGCAGAGAGTAATGCTGAACTTAAGGTTTTAGATGTAGATTCTCTGGTCATTGAGCATATCCAGGTGAACAAAGCACCTAAGATGCGTTGCCGAACTTACGGAGCTCATGGTCACATTAACCCATACATGAGCTCTCCCTGCCACATTGAGATGATCCTTACTGAAAAGGAACAGATTGTTCCCAAACCAGAAGAAAAGGTAGCACAGAAGAAAAATATATCCCACGAGAAACTGAAGAAATAAAAACTTATGGCACGGGCATAAATGCAACATAAAACAAATGCAAATAATATTTGTATTACTTGTAACATAAGTAAAAAAATGCATCTTAACACCTACAAGGTTAATATAAAGTAAATTATGAGATTACCTGACATCACTTATGAACTGTTCAAGACCAAAGAAATACAGTGACTTTTTTTTTATTGCACTTCTAGGTGGGCTAGAATTTTAAAATTAAAATTACGCAGATAGTACATATTAGAATTTTACCTTAAAACACTAGATGCTTTCTTATTTCAATGCTGATGATTACAGGAATTATACATGCTTATTAATCATTCTAGTTTCTACACCAATTACTTAAATAGCTGTGTGTCGATTTTCTCTTGCCGCTGTAGCAAATTACCACCAACTTAATACTACCTAGATTCGGGTAGCACCTGTGGCTCAAAGGAGTAGCGCATCAGCCCCATATACCAGAGGTGGCGGGTTCAAACCTGGTCCTGGCCAAAAAAAACTACAAAAAAAAAAAAAAAAACCTACCCAAATTCACCCTTTTACAGTTCTGGATGTCAGCTATCCAAGATGGGTCCCACTGGACTAAGTACAAGGTAACAGCTGGCTATGTTCCTTTCTGAAGGCTCCAGGAAGTAACCATTGTGAGTGTGATGGAAACTTCCCCTTTCCCCCAAATTCCCTGAAAGGTCAACTCAGAATTAAGGCAGATTCATAAGAGAAATATTTCTTTCCAAACACAATGTACTTGGGGAGAATCACTAGTGACGTTCACATATTTTTATGCATGCTTTTTAGAAGGAGTGGGGGAATGTGGAATATAGGTGCAATCGATGGTTGCTAGGGAGGATGAATAGATGGGGAAGACAGAGTGACTTATACCTTAACCTGAGGCACAGGTGTTGTGTTTAAAATGATTTGGGACAAGTCTGGGTGCATTCTTGATCTTCTTTCCCGAAAGTATGTTGACATAACAGAGAGAGGAAGGGAAGTCAATTACCCCTTTGATCTTTTGATCAGATCAGTTTGGTTTATGCAGATAGAGGGAAGGTCCCTAACAATGGCCTGTTAATCTTTTTTCTAGGGCCTTAATTCAAAATATTCTTTATGCAAGTAGTCATAGTTTGGTATGAAATTTTCTGAGATCTTTAATACTTACATCTTTACTTTTACATAATTACCTTTCTCTATTTTTTTTCTCTGAACTATATATACTGAGTAGAATAAGCTTTCTAAAAAGAAAAAAAACATTGTATATGGAAATTAAGCCAACTGACTAAGAGGTTGAACGATGATCTATCCAAAAAATTGTAATAAAAACTCATTCACTAGTCTTTATCTTAGATCAAATAATCTATATAATAGCAGAACAACATATAACTGAACCATTTCTCATCTAAGAATCCTAGGAGACGAGGTATTTGAGTCACATAGAAAGACAACTTACTTGATATTCTTGAGTAAGAGAATTTGAGTGGTTTTGACAATAAACTGTTCAAAGACTAGAGTTGCTGTCAGAGTAGTTAACGGTTATATCCTGCCAGACTTGGAATTTCTGATATACTGAAAAATACCTTTAGGAAATTTTGTATGACATGTTAACAAAAATTATTTGACAGTGTTCTCAGGAGAAAGAAGTCATTATAATTAACACTAGTGTAATTGCTTTAAGAAAGTAGTTTAGTTTAATGTTCAAAGAATTTTTACATAATTTGCAAATCCACTACAAAAATGCAGTAAATATTTAAAGGAAGTGAAGGAAGAAAACACCTTCCCAACTTCTTTCTTTTTTCATTTTTCTTCTATTTTTCCTTCTAAAATCTTTTAACTCATTTTCTATTAATAAATAATAGCTGCACACATTTATGGTGTACGTGTGATATTTTGTTGCATACACAGACGTTTAATGGTCAAGTCGGGGCATTTATATTATTTCTTACCTGATACTTGGGCACAGTCATTGTTCTGACTGAGGGGCAAAGGAACGAGGGAAAAGGAAAGGTGTATTTTTCATTCTGGTTAGAACTGTCTTGCTAGAACTAGATCTCCAATAGCATTGTCACTTGCAACTTTGCAAGAACTAATTAGTGCTCTGTCACCATTCTCAGAGAAGACCCATCTGCTCATTGCACTCAAAAAAACTCTCTTTCCTTAAATGGGATCTGTCTTTCATGGATGCCAGTGACAGGAGGCTGTTCATCAACCCTCAGGATAGTTCAGAGCCTTGGCAGAGGCCCGAGGGGCCCTGGGTTGAATATTCGGTACTTAGAAATTGACACAACGTCCATGCAACATCCTGAAGATCAAGGGCAGCCCACCAGGCTAATTCACTGCACATCTTTGTTTTCAAGCCATTAACAGATTTCAGACTGGTTCTGCAGTATCACTGAATGCCTTTTCAAAGCAGAATCAGGGCTGAATTTAAACTAACCCTTCAAGTCATCACATATGACATATTCGACAGTTTATACTTTTATTGTCGACAAACCTGTTAACAATGAGGGATATTGTTAAAATCACCAGTGATGAATCAACTTATAATTTGCAGATGAACAAAGAGCAAGGTGCTATAGTATTTTTTTAAAGGAACAGTTCACGAATTTGCCACTATCTTATCTTAAACATTCCTTCACTCAGAGATGTTTGGATGTGTATTAGTCACTTATCAATATAAGACTACCTCTGTGAGTTTCCACATCCAAATTAGGAGAAATCACATAAAATGCTTGCTTAAAAATGCAGATTTTCCTCTCACACACTCACAGATTTTGACTTGGGAGATCTGGGAGAGTAGGGGCAGCTCACCTTGATGATTCTAATGCAGAAATGGTAGAAATACACACTTAGAAAAACAGTGGTTTAGATATCCTACATTGTATGATATTGTAAAATGTGAAGACAGTGGGTTCTATTATCTTTTTCTGTGGACAGTTGTCAAAAATCATATTGTTTAAAAGTATTTAACTCTACATACATAAGCAAATATATAATGGAAAGATGTCACAATAGAATTAATAGTTTTGTGACTGATTTCAATCTGATGCTGGAAAAGTTCTTATTTTTACTTATTGTGAACCATGTACTAAGACTGTGGGACAGTATTTTGGCAAATGTAAATGTATGTTCAACCGCCTTGTGGAGATGGATAGGGTGGATTTTACGTGAAGGGACAAGAAACAGAGGATTTGAAGAAGTGATTCCAATAAGTGGATGGCTTAGCATTGCCTAGTAAGAATCCTGGATAATTTCAACAAAGTAAAGTAATGAAAATTACATTACTTCTGTGATTTTTCAGGCACCTGTACATCTGATCAGTCAAAAGAGAGAGATTCTGGAGGCAGAAAGGATTATGATTGGGAGGTTTAAAAATCTGGATAGAGAAATGGGAAAATGGAAATTGTTTTCTTTAGCAGAAGGAAGAGAAAGGGAGAGAGCGATTGTGTTCTTTATGTTTCAGATCTAATTGAATGTGCTTATGATTTGACATCAAAGAAATTAGAAAGTGTTTGGGTTGAATTATAGGCAGGATGGAGAGCCAGTAGATGATTTTCTTTAATTTGTTAGCAGAAGAAGTACTTTTGAATAAAGAAAAAAACTTTGTCTTAGGAAGTTTTCAATAGAGATTCAAGCATTTGTCTTTGAGAAGCTACAGTTCAGGTAGACAGGCTTGATTTTTGTCCAAATATCCAAAAAGAAAATAAATTTTTATTGATTCTAATATATATTGAAATATATTTGAAAATATATTTCATTGTTTCAAAATATTCAAAGAATGCATGCAATTTGTAATGAAAATTATCAATAAACCTAGAAAATTACAAAGAAAGCAAAAAATAAATCTCTTTTCGGTCCTACAAAACACTGGATGTAAGTCGTCCTTTTGAGTCTGAAACTCTGATAGGAAACATTTTTATTTCATTAAGTTATAATTAACTATTTTTAATTGTGAGACATGATTCATATGGCTGCATGTGTTTTTTGTCCATTCGTAATTCTCTTCTGATAATTTCCCTCTGTTTATGTTTCAGTAGGACTGTTAGGGTTTGTTCTTGGTCAGTCCATATTCATTTTTCCTCTTATACCTTATGTAGAACAGTAGGTTCCTTAGTTGGCATGTAACATCTATGTGTCCATATGCCCAGAAAACTTCATGAAAATTCCCACAAACTGGCTCGGCACCTGTGGCTCAATCAGCTAGGGCGCCAGCCACGTACACCTAAGGTGGCGGGTTCGAATCCCCAGCCCAGGCCCGCCAAACAACAATGATGGCTGCAACCAAAAAATGGCCGGGCGTTGTGGCGGGCACCTGTGGTCCCAGCTACTTGGGAGGTGGAGGCAGGA
>CAUYQV010152553.1:0-17979 GCA_963574575.1 Galagoides demidoff
TCGGCTAAGGCGCCAGCCACATACACCTAAGGTGGCGAGTTCGAATCCCCAGCCCGGGCCCGCCAAACAACAATGATGGCTGCAACCAAAAAATGGCCGGGCGTTGTGGCGGGCGCCTGTGGTCCCAGCTACTTGGGAGGCTGAGGCGGGAGACTCGTTTGAGCCCAGGAGTTGGAGGTTGCTATGAGCTGTGATGCCATGGCACTCTACCCAGGGGGATAGCTTGAGGCTCCGTCTCAAAAAAAAAAAAAAAAAAAGAAAAATAATTAAATGAAGAAGGGTGAAGAAGGAGAAGAAATCCTTTCTCAAGAAGTTCATTTAATATAACATTATATATATATGTCTTCTTCTAGGACATGGAGCTGAGTTCCTCTTTCACCCATGAAGATGGACTTGACTTAATGACTGGATTCCAAAAGAGAGTTTGGAAAGAAAAAATAGCAACATTATGGTGGAGAAACCTGACATTGTCTTAACCACATGATGTCATATGAACATTGTGTGCGTTTATGTACCCACGTCTACGATGCAGTAAGAAAGCACTTCACCTTTGTGACATTCTTTCTAAAAACTCATAACCCCAGTCTGGTCATGGGAAAAACATCAGCTGAACCTGAACGGTACTGCCTCAAACCATCAAGGTCATGAAAAGCAAGGAAAATATGAAAAACTGTCATAGATTGAGAAGACTAGGAGACATGATGACTAAATACAATATGGGATCCTGGATTGGATCCTAAAGCAGAAGAGGATAATCATGGAAAAGTCCAGGGAAATCTGAATGAAATCTGGAGTTCAGGTAACAGAAATGTCCCAGTATTGGTTTCACAGTTTTTTCAATGTACCATGTAATGTAAGACGATAATAGTAGGGGAAACTGAAATTGGGTGAGAGGTATAAGGAACTCTGTACTATTTTCACAAATTTTCTCCAAATCTAAAACTATTTCAAAATAGAAAATTTTATTAGACCAGATGCAGTGGCTTAGCCTGTAATCCTGGCACTCTGGGAGGCCAAAGTAGGTGGATTGCCTGAGAGCACAGGTTCAAGACCAGCCTGAGCCAGAGTGAGACCCTGTCTTTAAAAATAGCTGGGCATTGAGGCAGGCCTCTGCAGTCCCAGCTATCTGGGAGGCTGAGGCATACAATGATACTTGAATGATATGTCAAACTTGTGTCCAGGAGTTTGAGGTTGCTGTGAGCTATGATCCCACAGCTCTTAACCAAGAGCGACAGAGTGAGACCCTGTCTCAAAAAAAAAATTATTAAAAATATGTATCTAAGGCTCGGTGCCTGTAGCACAGTGGTTACAGCACCAGCCACATGCACCAAGGCTGGCAGGTTTGAACCTGGCCTGGGCCAGCTAAACAACAATGACAACTTCAACAAAAAAATAGCCAGATGTTGTGGTGGGCACCTATAGTCCCAGCTACTTGGGAGGCTGAGGCAAGAGAATTGCTTAAGCCCGAGAGTTTGAGGTTGCTGTGAGCTATGATGCCATAGCACTCTACTAAAGGTGACATAGTGAGACTCTGTCTCAAAAAAAGGAAAAAAATTATATATATATATATATTATTATAATTATAATCTAGGAGCTTATTGAGTCAGTACATAGAGAGTTTTCTCATTTTTTTATGGCTGCATGGTACTCCATTGTGTGGATTTACTATAATTTATTTAAGTCTTCTACTCATGGGTATTTTGGTTGTTTCTTTTTGCTATTAAAAACAATAGTACTTGAATGATATGTCATTTACGCATGTGTGAGGATATCTGGAGAATAAATTCCTAGAAGTATCATTGTTGAATTTAGAAAATATTGGCACTTGTCATTTTGCTCAATACTGCCAAATTACCTTCCCTAGATGTTGAAACAATTTATACTACCATCAGCAATGCAGGAAACACCTCTCTTCCTCACACTCTCCCAAAATAGATTAAGACCAAACTTTAAAAAAAAAATCATTATTTTTGCCAACATGATGGGTAAAAATTGATCTTTTGGTATAAAATTTAAGTCTTCTTACATTTAGGGCGAAGCATCTTTTCATTTGTTTCTAAGGCTTTTTTCTCCTTCTCTGTGAACTGTCTTAAGTGGATATTTTTGTAAAAAATAAATAAATAAATACTCCCAAATCTTCTAGACATTAGAAGTTCCTAGTACTTTAATAAATTAGAAAATGCAGAATGGTGATGAACTTAGCAGTTTCCAGGGTTTAGGAAGTGGTGATTCTCAGCCTCTGTGGTAGGGGGCACTTACTTCTGGCTCTCTCAGCCTCCTTTGAGGCTGTCATCATTCTTCTGGCCAAAGTTCTCTCTCTTGCTTTCCCCATAGTGGTCTGCTCCCTGGGCCGTAAAACTGCAACAGGATGCTGAATGGGGTTCTTCGTGCCACCTGCATATGTCAGCTAAGGCTCAAAGCTGGCCACAAAACACTTCCCACAACAAACAGAAATGCTGAGTACTTCATATCCACAAAGAAAGTTGTCTATAAGTTAAACCAGATCTCTCTTCTAGGGATTATGAAGAAATAGGGAAAATGGCCCCACCACTCACAACAATGAATACCCCCATATGAGGAGGGGGGGGAGGTAGGAGGAGAGGTCAGTTTTGTGGGACAACATATTCATTGTAAGGGATGATTCTCCTGGCTTCTCTTCCCATAAGCAAAGAAAAGGGGAAACTCCAAGAGGACAAGTCACAGAGCATGGGGAGAGAACAGCATTCCATTTCTGAGGGTGGTCAGCTAGACAGTGGAGTCCCCAATCTTGCCTCAGCTTATCTATGCAGCAAAGAAGAGCTAGCAGAGGGGAAGAAGTGGGGAACAGTGAAGCTGCCCACTTTGGTATTGAGCTGCCTGAGTGTCCTGACAGGCAGTACCTCCCACCCCCACCCCAGGCCTCAATGGAAGGGGCCCTGGGGCCCTGTGTATCAGGGGAACAGGGGCTGATTCTCTGTCAGCCTGGTCCTCCCCAGTGTCTAAGATGCCCAGGGGCTTGTCCATGTAAAACCTGTGCCTCATCTAAAATGTGGTCCAGGCAGCCAGGACTCCAGAATTTCCTGCCCAATTGTGTCTGAGCTCATTTCTGGCATCCAAGTGGGTCTCTTCCTTCCCATCCTGAGGACATGCTGCCACCAATACATTCACCTCCTACGCCTATGGAATAGCCAAGGAGCTGCCATTTGTGCAGTGTGGATGGAGCATGGACCTTCAAAGCGTCCACAAACGTATGAGTCCTAATGGTCAGAGTCCAGGTTATGGTTTTCCCTCCATCTCCACGTTTTGACACAGAAATCTGGGAGTTTGACCGTCTAAATTCAAATCTAGGCTTCTAGGTCATCATAAATGAAAATCTGTCAAGGTATGAGGATAGATGTCTTATTTAGACTGGCTCACAACTTAAAATCATTAGACATTTGGTATGTGAGGCTCTATGTCTGCCCTCTCTCCAGACATGGCAATGTCAGGTGTAGGCTGCAGGCAGGACCCCATGTAGGAGGACTGTCCACTGGCAAGTGACCCTTGCATTTGGGATGATGTAACCTGTCCCCCTGAGGTGGGAAGTGTTGACCTACATCTTCCATGTGAGTGGAAGTAAAGTGGGAAAGGCCCCAGGAGTCCTGAAAAGAATTCTGGGTATTGCAATTCTATTAAAGATGGGGTGAGGGGCTTCCCAGAAGCACCCAGAAGACATTCCTTTTGCCTTTTGGTTTACTGTAAGAACTGGGTTACACAATTGCTCTAGGGAAATTGGAGCAGTCACATATCTCGCACTGTATCTCACAAAAAGGAGCAAAATTGTCACTATTATCTCATTATCTCAAATCAGGCTGCATATTATCATCACCTGGGCAGCTCTAAAAAAATACCAATGACCAGGCCCCACCCCAAACCAATTAAATCAGAATTTCTGAGGATGTGACTAGGGTTGTCATTAAAAAAAAAAACAAAAAAAAACAAAACACAAGTTATTTTTCCTCTTCTTCTTTTTTGTGGTTTTTTTTTTTTTTCAGCTTTTGGCTGGGGCTGGGTTTGAACCCACCACCTCTGGCATATGGGGCTGGCACCTTACTCCTTTGAGCCGCAGGTGCCACCTTCTTTTTTGTGTTTTAAACAAACAGGTTCTTGCTTTGTCAGCTATGCTAGAGTCTAGTGGCTAAATCCCAGTTCACTGTAACTTTCAACTCCTGGATTCAAGCAATCCTCCAACCTTGGCCTCCCGAGGATTAGGTGTGAGCCACTATACCCAGCCCAAGGGTGATTTTTAAAAGAAATTACTGTGGTAAAATATATGATGAAATTTACCATTTTAATCTCTGCAGGTGATTCTAATACACTTGAGGACTGAGAATTATTAGACTACCAGGACTAATTGCTTAGGGCGCAACACTCTGCCTTTAACTACATCCAAGTACTTTTAGCAAGGAAGAAGAGAAGAGGCTAAGAATGTCTGTTTTACCTGTCACAGTACGTGAAACCCAGTCAGTTCTATGGCCTCTGTCCCCAGAACTGGGCTGCATATAATTTTGAAAGATAGTGTTGGAGTTGAAGAGAGATATTCCTGCTAAAGGAATAGTAAAGAGCAGCGGAGACGTTTTGGGTTTGAAAATGCTCTCTACATATTGGGGTACCTGAGATGTAGTCCTTGAATTTCTTTTTGTGTGTGTGTGTGTTTTTTGAGACAGAGTCTCACTGTGTCCCCCTCAGTAGAGTGCTGTGGTGTCACAGCTCACAGCAACTTCCAACTCTCGGGGTTAAGAGATTCTCTTGCCTCAGCCTCCTAAGTAGCAGGGACTACAGGAGCCCACCACAACACCCAGCTATTTTTTTTTTTTATTGCAGTTGTCATTGTTGTTTAGCTGGCCGGGGCAGGTTCAAACCCTCCAGCCCTGGTGTATGTGGCTGGTGCTGTAACCACTGTACTACAGGTGCTGAGCCAGTTCTTGGATTTCTTTTATCTGTGCACACTCCCTCAGGAATCCCATCCGGTTTTGTGGATTTAATACCACTTACATTTTTATGACTCCAAAAATTACATCAACCCTAATCTCACATGAACTCTAGACTCATGTATTTAACAGCCTATTTGACACTACAACTAGAATATAAAATAGACGTGTCAAAATTAACATGTTCAAAATTGATTCCCAATTTCACTGCCCTCCTCCCCAACTTGATCTTTCCCAAGTCTTCTGTATCTTAGAAAACAGAAACTCCATTCCTCCAGTTGCTCAGGCCAAAAACCTTAGAATTATCCTTGACTCTACTCTTCCTCTCACACCATATGTCTATTCCATCAGCAAAATTTGCCAGCTCTACTTTCCAAATACATCCCAAATCCAAATGCTTCTCACCACCTCTGTGGTGAGACTGCCACTGTGGTCCAAGCCCTCATCATCTCTCGCCGAAACAGTCACGATGGCCTCCTTCTAATTTATGTGCCCACTTCCTTCCTTCTGGTCTTACAATCTGTTCTCTACGTTAGGCCAGAGTAACCTTCTAACATTTAAGTCAGATCATACCATTCCTCTGCTTAAAACCTTCAAAACTCCCACTAGGCCCCTGGTTACTTCTCTGTCCACGGCTTTTACTTCTCTCCACCTCACTCTTCTTGCATTGATGTTCCTTGACCTGCTAGTGTGCATTTGGTTTAAGGTCTTCGCAATTGTTGGCCCTTCAGTTTCTCATCTGTTTTCCCCAGAAATCCACATGGTTCTCTGCCTCACTTCCCCTTTCAGAAAGATCTCCCAAGATCACCTACATAAACCAGCACTGCCTTCTGAGTTCTCTCCATCCTTCTTACCCAGCTTCATTTTCTTTATAACACTTAACACAACCTGACATCTTCTATAATCTTTTATTTATTATCATCTCCTAATACCTAATAGAGTGCCTGGCCCATAGATAGTGTTCAGTACATTTTTTTATGAAGTGAATGAGTAGAGCTGGAGGAGAAATGTAATGCTAGAAATTAGGTTAGGATGGGGCTAGAGTTTAGGGCCATGCCAAAGATCTGAGTTCCATTTTGATGGCAATAATCATTAAGGATTTATAGGAGTGTGCAAAGGCAGAATAGTGAGCCCAAGTGATGCCCACATCCTCATCCCTAGAATCTGGGCATATGTTACCTTGTGTGGCAAAAGGGATTTTGCAGATGTGATTAAGGATTTTGAGATGGGAGATTACCCAGGGTGATCTGGTGAGCCCAATGTAGTGATAGAAGTCCTTATAAGTGAGGTAGATGTGGGAAAATCAGAGTCACAGAAGGAGATGTAATGAGAAAGCAGTGCTCAGAGCAACAGGACTCCTGGCTTTGAGGATTAGAGGAGACCCCAAGCTGAGGAACACAGTTAGTTTATGTAAGCTGCAAAGATCAAGGAAGTGGATTCTCCCCAGAAAGATTCTCCCTTGCTGAGACCTTGATTTTAGTCCAGTGAAATCATTTCAGATTTCTGACCTATAGAATGGTAAGATAATACATTTGTGTTGTTTTAAGTAATTAAGTTTGTGGTGATTTGTTACTGCAGCAACAGGTAACTGATACATAATAATAGTAGTATAATATTTATATTTTAGGAAGGTAACTCCATCATATCTTCACAACCTAAACCTCAAAACACTTATACCTGTACTCTTCTCCCCAATAAAATGGATGAATATTGATGCTCCCATCAAAGCAAATGTTAACTGTCAACTCCCCAAAATACTGTCATAAAAATCTGTCAAGTTGAACTTCTATTTCTTTTTTTGTTTTTTTTTTTTGTTTTTTTTTTTTGGTCAGGGCTGGGTTTGAACCTGCTACCTCTGAACCCACCACCTCTGGCATATGGGGCCGGGGCCCTACCCTTTTGAGCCACAGGTGCCACCCAAGTTGAACTTCACTTGTTTGACTTACTGCAACAGGGAGAGGTTGCTAGAACCTTAGTACTATCTCAAAATGGGGAAATTAGAACAGGATATTTACAGGGTTTTAGGGCCTGGTCTGTATTTTGCAAGGTGCAGAACTGGTTAGGATTGGACAGAGTTTAAAACAACTTTGGATTGGTGAGCACCATTAGGTAAAAGTTTATTAAATTTTTTTGGGGGGGCAGGGAAGATAGAGTCTCAAGCTGTCACCCTGGGTAGAGTGCTGTGGCATCATAGCTCGCAGCAACCTCCCACTCTTGGATTCAAGCCATACTCTTGCCTCAGATTTTCTATTTTTACTAAAGATGGGGATTGCGTTCTTTTGCTCTTGCTCAAGCTGGTCTTGAATCTGTGAGCTCAAGCAATGCACCCACCTCAGCCTCCCAGGGTGCTAGGATTACAGACGTGAGCCACTACGCCCAGCCTTATCAAATCTTGGTAAACATTTTAGCTAGTTCACCATCTTATCTTCCAGGAACAGGTATTTTCTGGAGCAATCAGTTGTTTTCACATAATCTCAGTGTTGTTTAATACAAGGACAGCAAAGTATGCCCTGTCCCAGTATTGTTAAATATAGGATCAGGGAATTATTTTGGTATCAATTCACCAAAATCTCTATACTAGTGGTCTAAGTTCCATTCCTTCTCTTTACTTGAGGACTTTCATCCTTCACCTTGCCTCTTTCTTGAGCACTGTCATTTATCTTACTTTACTAGATCATTCTCATCTCTTATAAAATAAAATAAAATAAAATTCCCCCACTGGCCTCTTTTACAGCTGCCCCGTCCTTGAAAGAGCTGTCCATGGCGATTGCATTTGCTTTGTCACCTTCCCTTCCAGCTGGCTCTCTCTCATTTGCCCTTGATTCTCATGCCACATCAGCCTTCTTTAGGTCCCTGGAACACTCCCAACATGTTTCTGCCTTAGGGCTTTGTACTCTCTGTACCCTTTCCCTGTACCCATCCCTCTCTCCCACTGTCTTCACATGGCTGCTCTTGTCATTTAGAGATCAGCTTAAATTTCCCTTCTCAGGGACACCTTCTGTAACTATCAATCCTGAAACCACTTATGTAGGCACTATTATGTCACTTCATTAAAAAATATTTACTTGTTTTTATTGTGGCAAAATACATGAGACATTTATCACTTAAACCATTTTTTACGTGTACAATTTAGTAACATTTTAGTGCACACACATTGCTGTGCAACCATTGCCATCATTCATCTCCAGAACTTTTTCATCTTCCCAGATTGAACTCATGTACCCGTTAAAAAACAATGTCCCTGGGCGGCGCCTGTGGCTCAAAAGGGTAGGGCACTGGCCCCATATGCTGGAGATGGTGGGTTCAAACCCAGCCCCGGCCAAAAAACAAAACAATACAAAACAATGTCCCATTCCTCCCTCTACTCAGCCATTGGCAACCACTGTTCTACTTTCTGTCTCTATGGATTTCACTATTCTAGGTAGCTTATCATGGTGGAATCATACAATATTTGTCTTTTTGTGTCTGGCTGATTTCACTAAGCATGTCTTTTTCAAGTTTCATCCATATTGCAGCATGTGTCAGAACACATCTCTTTTTAAGAATGAATAATATTCCATTGTACTACTTTTTTTCTGTTTATCTGTCAGTGGAAATTTGGGTTGTTTCCATCTTTTGACTATTGTAAATAATGTCGTTATGAACATTAGTGTGCACATATCTGTTCCTGCTTTCAGTTCTTTTTGGGCATAGACCAAGAAGTAAGTGGGATTGCTGGATCATATAGTAGTTCTATGTTTAATTTTTGAAGAACTGCCACAGTGTTTTCCACAGAGGCTGTATAATTTTACATTCCCACCAGCAGCAATTTCTCTGC
Organism: Galagoides demidoff; assembly: GCA_963574575.1. NCBI lineage: Eukaryota > Metazoa > Chordata > Mammalia > Primates > Galagidae > Galagoides > Galagoides demidoff. Next base: position 8,767 of record CAUYQV010152553.1, read on the forward strand.
ATCCACACCAAAATTTGTTGTTTCCTGTTTGTTTATAATAGCCATCCTGAAGGGTTTGGGTGGCATGTCACTCACTCCATTTTAATTCTTTAAGTAGCCCCTCCCTGCATGTATGTGAATTTTACACACACACACACACATTTTTCTCCCACAACTGTATTGTAAGCTCAGTAAGAAGAGGAATCTTATGTCTCTTGGTTATCAGTGTATCTCCAGCATCTAAGAGTTCTTGGAAAATACTATCAACAACAACAATAACAGTTATAGCAAATACAATAGCCAGCACTTATCCAGCACTCACTATGTGCCAGGCACTGTCTTATAACAATATAACAATCCTATAGGAGAGGTAGTATTATTTCTTTTTCAACTAAATGTCTCACATATTTATTACTGAACCAGCTTATTAGTCAGAACATATAAACAAAGAGATAAATCATTTTCCCACTGAACTGTGTCTGACTGTCCAGATAGCAGTGAAATTTTCTGCTTATCCTATGGTAAGACATAGTGACCCTAATACAGCATAAATAGGTGTTCCATATCATGTGCAGTTCCTTATAGACACAGCTTGGTTTTTCTCTAGTGTCTCCTCTTTGAGTTGTACCTAATTTTATTACTAGTTTTTATTCAAGTCCACTGGGTAATGTGACAATTTTGCTTTTGTTTCTTGGCCAGAAATCGCTTGATTCTGAAGGTCTTGTGAGAAGACTTGGCAAGAAATGGAGTCAATTGCATATAGCACAGTGGCAGAGAAAGGGAGAGAGAGGAGAAATATTATTATTATTCTGATTTTGCAGATAAGAAAATTGAGGTACAGGGAATACAATCAATTTGCTCAAGGTCATAGTGTCACTGTTGTTGCTCAAAAAGTACATTTTGAATAGAAGAGTAAACCAATGAATGATGGGGAAGGAGGATTTTAGGAAAATGAATTGGTAAACTATTATAAAATCCTGGCACAAGACATTACACTTTGACTTGTGGTAGTAGCAGTGGTGAAGACAAGGAAAGGGGGCTCTAAGCTACTGTGGAAGTAGAATTATTGATAAGATTTCATGATGAAAATGAATATTCAGGAATGTCTTTTTAGTGTGCAGGTTGCCTAGGATGGGCACATGGGTGGTGAGGGGCCTGAGAGGCAGAGTTGAGGAGAGTCTGTACTTGGAAGGTAAGGAAAAAACTAACCCCAAACATGCCTGCTTAGCCCATACATTTTCGTACTTCGTTATTTTCAACTTAACACATTACTCTATCTGTCTTTGTGAAATTTTCTATTTGGTGCAGAGCAAAATGACATATTGAGTTTCTAATTTGACTTCATTCTCCTGATTTATTCTTCTTTTCCAAGGAGGAAGTTGAGCTTTGGATGCCACTGGCAGACCATTGGCATGGTGAGGCAAGTTGTTGGAAGGAAGTCTAAATTTCTTGGTGATTTGATGGTAGGCTTGGGAAGTGGGAGCATGCTAGTATCTGGAGAATTAGGCTGAAGCAGAAAAAGAAGGGAGGGAAGAGCCCTCCAAGATTTGGGAGGTTCTGAAGCAGGAGAAAACACTAGCCTGCCCTGATGGGGCACTGTAGAGATGGTGGGGCTGTAGAAGGGAATTGGCCACCCAGTGCACACCAGACACCAGAAGACCTAATCCTACAATGCTTCCTGAAAAGAACAGTAGTCTGGGAGTTCTTTTTTCTTTTCTTTTCTTTCTTTTCTTTTCTTTTCTTTTGAGACAGAGTCTCACCTGGACCACCAGGACTTAGAAAACAAGCATCTTAGTTGGGGCCCCCTCTGAATGTTCTGCTCCAACAAAGCCCCCTGAGTCTTTTCCTAACCCTAGATTAAGACTAAATTTCCCATTAACCCAGCAGAATGGGGTTTGAAGGCAGATTTAATATGATTGAAGGGAACTAAAGTAATGCACACTTTGTTGCATATCCAATTTATAAAGTAAAGTTTATACCTGCTTTGTGTGTGCTATGCCTGCTTCCCCAAATAGATGATGAGATGCTCTCTCAATGTACAGATCATTTTTTTATCATTCATTTTATCAGCAAATATTTATTAAGCACTGATTTAGGTACCAAGTATACACTAAACAAACAACTCAGATATGGGTTAGCTTTACAGCTGAGTGAGGGAGAAAGAAAACAAATAAGTATTATTTAATTAGAAATTGGAATGATTGATACAGAGGAAAATAATAGAGTTTTTATCTTAACATCAGAGTGTCTAACTCAGAAGGTGGCCCTGAAGCCAGTGCAGTCACAGTGAGAGGAACTAGTTTCACTAAGTTTGCTCATGCCCCTGCACCTCTATTGGAGTAGCATCTTAACCTTGGTCCTGGGCCTAAAGTTGCTTTGTGGACTGCTGAGACCTTTCCCATCTTTTCAATATTTGCTTTTAATACCTCAACTGCCATGCTCAATTTGTTAGCCATATTTAGTCGGTTACAGTCTCTGAGGAGATACTGAGGAGATAACTAGCTTAAGACTACCAACTGTGACTTGTCCTGCAGGTCTCAACATAAACATAAATTGCAAAAGCAATGTTATGGTGTTTTTGATGGCCTGAAAATTGGCTAAAGGGGTGTGGACACAAGAAGAGTGGTACAACATGAAACCAAGGGGATTTGGGGGGAAAGTGTCCAGGACCATGGTATAAAGTTTGGATTTTGTTCTAAGTGCAATGGGACCTGTATGAAAAGGTTAAACAGAGGAGTGTCTGTTTAATTTTTGTTTTGAAATACAGTCTGTTGTACCAAGTATTAAGGTAAATGACTATTTATTATTTGATGACTACTTGCTGAATTGAATTAAACTAGTGGTTGGTGGATGGAAGGAGAGAGTCCTCTAAGAAGATGCCATCCTTACAGCTAAGAGAGACGGGCAAGTTAAAAACCCAAAGGTTCAGTTTGGAATCCCTTTTAAGTGTCTAACTAAAAAAGTGGAGCAGCCCTGTGACAGTCACATGCTGCAATAATTGACAAGTTGCTCTCATTTCCTCCTGCCCAACTTTTTCCCTTTTCCAGTCTGACAAAATCACTGGAGAGTATTTTTTTTGGGCAATCCCCTGTGTTTCTCAATTTAGGTTGATGTGTCAGAAACTCTAGACAGTTAATGAGTAGAACAAAGTCCTGAGTGAAACTCATGATTTCACAGGACAAAGTTAGGGTGAGGAACAGGGAGGAAAGCTGTCCATACATGGAAAGAGATCTCTGGGCAAAGGAAGGGAACACCAAAACCAGGGTCACAGAAGTTGTCTCAGACAGGGACATGTAGATGAGATCTGAGTTCCTTCCTAAGCCCTATGGAAAGATGAGTGATGTCATTGTGAAGCTGGACCCAGGGTCCCAGGAGAGCAGAAGGCTGGCATCATCACACAAGGGACCCAATGAGCTCAGACTTCAGGGAGGCCTCTTCGTAGCCCCCCAAGGATGTGGGAACAGCAAACATGGCCAAGAGGGCCCTGGGGGTTGAGCTGCGTTCATCACTGTTTAGTTTTCATTTTTTTCCTTTAGTCTCCTGCCAGCATAGACTCCTGCCTTGACACTGGAGAGAGAAGAGGAGGGGGTACTGATGCTCTGCATGCAGGAGACTTTAGGCCTTATAGGGAGAAATATTTCTTTCCCTAAGAGAACCCCCTACTGGGACAGACCTAATTCCCTGAGGAGCTCATGGTATAGTTGGAGAGACAGACTTGCAAACTAATAAAAGCAATTTTTAAAAGTGTATGAGCTTTGAGGTTAGGCTTGGTTACCCATCTCCATCTTTCACTTCATTTTAACTATCAGAATTTGGGCAAGTTATTTAGCCACTTTGGGCCTCAGTTTTGCAATCAATAGAAACAACAATTCTTTTTTTGGTGTTGTTGGAGACAGAGTCTTGCTCAGTGGCCCTGGGTAGAGAGGCATGGTTTCATAACTCACAGCAACCTCAAACTCTTGGGCTCAAGTGATCCTCTTGGCTCAGCTTCCTGAGTAGCTGGGACTACAGGCATGTACTACCAAACACAGCTAGTTTTTCTATTTTTAGTACAGACATGGTCTCACTGTTGCTCAGGCTGGTCTCGAACTCCTGAGTTCAAGGAGTTCAAGGCTGAGTTCAAGCAATCCACTCACCTCAGCCTCCCAGAGTGCTAGGATTACAGGCGTGAGCCAATGTGCCTGGCCCTGTAGTATTAATATTAACACTTATTTTAAGTACTTTTCTTTCTTTTTTTTTTTTTCTGTTGCTCTGGCTAGAGTGCAGTGGCATCACTGTAGCTCACTGCAACCTCAAACTTCTGGACTCAAGGGATCCTCTTGCTTTACCCTCCTAAGTAGCAAGGACTATGGACACTCAGCATAATGCCTAGCTAATTTTTCTATTTTAGTGGAGACAGGGTTTTACTTTTGCTCAGGCTGGTCTTTAACTCCTTATCTCTAGCAATCTTCTTTTTTTTTTTGAGACAGAGTCTCACTATGTCACTATGTCAACCTTGGTAGAGTGGTGTGGTGTCACAGCTCACAGCAATCTCCAACTCTTGGGCTCAAGTGATTTTCTTGCTTCAGCCTCCCAGTTAGCTGGGACTACAGGTACCCGCCACAATGCCCAGCTATTTTTTTGTTGCAGTTGTTGTTTAGCAGGCCTGGGCCAGGTTCAAACCCATCTGTCTCAGTGTATGTGGCTGATGCCCTAACCACTGAGCTACGGGTGCTGAGCCTCTTTAGCAATCTTCTTGTCTCAACCTCCCAGAGTGCTAGGATTATAGGCATGAGCCACTGTGCCTGGCCTATTTTAAGTACTTTTCATCTATTAATTTAATTTAACCTTATGAAGTAGGTACTATTATCATCCCCATATGATAGATGAGGAAAATAAGGCATGGTGAGATTAATAACTTGCTCAATTACATAATTAAAAACTGATAGAATCAAGATTTTTATCTGTACTGTCTGACTTGAGAGTCTGTGCTGCTCACTACTCTGCTCTAAGAGACATAGCTGTCCTGGGGGTAAGAAAATGGTAAAATCATGTGGTAACTCCTGGGATAGAGGTATACACAGTAGGCTGAGTGCCCAGAGGGGAGAATGAGATCATATTGGGAAGACTCCCCAGAGGAAGAGAATCAGTGTGTTGTTCCAGGTGAAATGAAGAACATTAGCAAAACAATGTCAAGAATGGAGGTAAGTAGACTGATTACAATAGAACTGATGTAAAATGCAAGGACTTGAACTAGGTAGATCAGGGATAGAGAAGATAAAGAAAAGTAAACAGAGGAGAGAAATTAGCAGGACTTGGTTTCTACTGGTGGTAAGAGATGAGGAAAAAAGAGGAATCTAGAAAGCCCACTACCAAGTTTCTGGTGAGAGGACCTGGGTGTCATTAATTAGTGATGTTTGAAAAGCAAGAAAGTATAAAGTCAATTTTGAATATATAGAGTTTGAAGCACCTAGGAGATATTTAAGAGGAGATATCCATTCAACAAAATAGTTGGAGACTTCAGTACCCCCGCTTTTCATAATGGATAGAAAAACTAGGAACAAGAGAATAGAAGGTTTGAACAACAGCCAAGTACACATTCTTCTCAAGTGTGCATGAAACATTCTCTATGAGACCATGTCAATAAATTTGAAAAGACTGATATGATACAAAATATGTTTTCTGCACCACAGTGGAATTAAATTAGAAATCAATAATAGAAGGAAATTTGGGAATTCACAAATATGTGGCAATTAAAAAATACATTCCTAATAACCAGTGTGCTGAGAATAAAATTACAAGGGAAATTAAAAAATATTTGTAGAGCTGGACCTAGAATCCACACTTGTAATCCTAGTACTCTGGGAGGCCAAGGTGGGTGGATTGCCTGAACTCATAGGTTTAAGACCAGTCTGAGCAAGAGTGAGACCTCTCTAAAAATAGCTGGGCATTCTGGCAGGCGCCTATAGTCCCAGCTACTTGGGAGGCTGAGACAAGAGAATTGCTTGAGCCCAAGAGTTTGAGATTGCTGTGAGCTATTACATGATGGTGACAAAGTGAGACTCTGTCTCAAAAAATATTTTTTTTTCTAGATGAAAGGAAATAGAAACACAGTGTACGAAAACTTACAGAATGAAAATAAAGCAGTACCCAGAGGGAAATTTATACCTATAAATTCTTATATTAAAAAGCAGAAAGTTCTCAAATTAATAACCTAAGCTACCACTGTAAGAAACTAGAAAGATAAGAGTAAACTAAAACTGAACCAAGCAGAAGGGAGGAAATAACAAAGATTAGAGGAGGAACATATGGAATAGAATAGAAAAACAATACGTAAAATTAATTACTCAAAATCTTTGAGAAGATCAATGAAATGGAAAAACCTTTAGGTAGACTGACCAAAAAAAACAGAGAGAAGACCCAAATTATGAAGAAGCATAAGACTTGGTACTGAAAACTGTAAAACGTTGTTGAAAGAAATTTTTAAAAACCAAAATAAACGGAATGATATTTTACATTCATTGATCAGAAAAGTTAATATTCTTAAGATAGCAACATTCCATAAATGAAACTATAACTTCACTAAATTTTTATTAAACCTGCCTAGCTGACTTTTTATTGTTATTAGTGTTCCAAAAACTGACATGCTTATCCTATAATTCACTTGGAACCCTAATACCCTAGAATAGCCAAAAAACCTTGAGAAGGAAAAATGAAGTTGGAGGACTCACTCTTCCTAATTTTAAAACTTACCACAAAGATATAGTAATCACGACAGTTGTACTGATATAAAATTAGACATATGGATCAATGGAATACAATTGAGAATCCAGAAATAAACATTTATGGTCAATTGATTCTAACAAGAGTGACAAAATTATTCAATTGGGAAAGAATAGTCTTTTCAATAAATGGTATCAGGCCTGGCTATTTTCTTTCTAGCTCAGGCTGGTCTCAAACTCTTGAGCTAGGGCAATCCATCCACCTTGGCCTCCCAGAGTGCCAGGATTAAAGATGTGAGCTACTGTGCCTGACTTGACTTTGTCTTCTGAATGGAGCTCTGAATGAAGCTCAGAGGACAAATTTCCAAAGACTGATCTTTGCCTCAATCATGTTGGTACAAGGCAATCAGTCTATGGGTCTGCTCAGGTGTGGCTATTCATTCCAGAGGTTCTGGGCTGTGTAGGATTGGGATGGAGCTATCCTAATTGATGACTATTGAATAAATAGTAATAAGGGGTGGTTTATCTGTCAGAGAGGATGAGAAGTAGAGCTGATTTTGTCATTAAATTGAGAAATTTGTTTAAAATATTGAGTTTGAAGTGGTGGCAGGACATTAGGCAGCAGTGTTTGGAAGGCAGAGAGATCTGAGATCGAAGTTTGACAGAGAGCTTTAAGAGTCAAGACTATTTTTGACCCTCTGAGATTAAATAAGATTACTCAGGAAAAAAGTGCCAAGTAGCTAGAAAAGAAAGCTGAGGAGGGAAGAGGTTTGGAAAGGTCCCACCTAAAGGGTACAATGTAGAGGTAAATGGCACACAACCTGGGTGAAGTACTTCACAGCAACTTTACCTTACAAATGCAAACAATGCAACCTCACATTAATTCAAAATTAAAAAAAAAAAAAAGAAAGTTGAGTAGTGGCTATGCAGGATGGTTCATGCCTGTAATCCTAGCACTCTGGGAAACCAAGGTGGGAGGATCACTTGAGCTCAGGAGTTTGAGACCACCCTGAGTAAGAGTGGGACCCTGTCTCTCTAAAAATAGAAAAATTAACTGGGCCAATGTCTACTCAGGAGGCTGAGGCAGGAGGATTGCTTGAACCCAGGAGTCTGAGGATGCTGTGAACTAGGCAGAGGCCATGGCGCTCCGCCTAGGTGAAAGTGAGACTGAGAGAGAGAGAGAGAACCAAGCCAGTAGACAGACTTAAAATGTGGTAAAGAAGATTAAGAAGATTCAAGCACAAAATGAGAAGTATGTGCTCCAAAAGCTAAGGGAGAAGAAACATTTTTGAAGAAAGGAAGAGTGTATCAGATAGCTATTGTCACAATAAAACTATGTAACCAACCAACCCAAAATGCACATAGAGTACAGTGTGTTCAGCTGGGTGGCTCTGCATTTGGCTGCCTTTTTAGGTTGTCTGAGTAGTTCTGCTCAACATGTCTTTCATTCTTCTAGGACCAGTGGGCTATCTTAGGCTAAGGTGACCAGATGTCCCACTTTTGGAGGGACAGTCCTGATTTTTAACAATTTGTCCTGTGTCCCGCAGCGTTTTAAAAAAGTCCCGATTTTTGGAAAGAATGCAGGACAAGCTAGGGAACAGTGGAACAATGGGAAGGGAATATACAGTTTTTGGCTGCTGAAAAGGTTAAGGTAACTCCATTTGGGAATGAAGAGGTTAATGTAACTTCATTTGGAAATGAAAAGGCTAATGTAAACTCCCTATTCCCCTCCTGGACAAGGTCTCCCAGGTGGAATTCGTATCAGAAGGAGACTGGCTCTCTCCCTCGCTTCAAGGCAAGGACAATTAGCTCAGAAGGAGCCAAACTATCTGGAACAAACAAGTAGCCCCCCCCTCTCTAGAGGGTCCCTAACCATAAACAGCTCAGCCAGTAGCAGCCTGGCCTGACAAAACACTGATGAAATTTCTCTATGCACTTTAAAAACCTCAGCTTGCTTCACTACGGGTCGCCCTTCCTCCAGCCACGCTGAAGGGAAGAGTGGCCCAGGCATATGCTTGAAAAATAAAGCACTTTTTGTCTTTACATGTGTGTGGTGGTCTCTCAGTGGCAATTCTGGTTCCAACACTGCCATGTGGCTATTTCACCAGGATATTATTTTTGTTAATTTTATAATGTCAAACTTTAATAATAACAAATAATTGTTGAGAACTGATTATCAAGAACTGCTTATCAAAGTTCACATTGTTGATCAGTTGTTAGAATTCTACCACCATTGTTTGGACTTAATGAACAATGGCATTTTTTGGCATTGGCAACCACAAAAACGTTTTGTAACTGTCTCTCAGATGATACACATCGTACTGCATGCTAGTGCCAGTTAAACAATTGATGTCAACAAATCAGCTATTCAGATAATTTAGGTAAGTAATTTATTTATTTCATGAATTTAGCAGACAGTACTCGTATTATTTATATTTTATAGTGGGGGCAAAAAGTCTAGCTCCGGCCTTGAAAGTGACACTTATGACTTACAAGGTATCATTCTTAAAAATATATATTGATAAGGAAAAGG
>CAUYQV010152554.1:0-22625 GCA_963574575.1 Galagoides demidoff
GTGGCGGGCGCCTGTGGTCCCAGCTACTTGGGAGGTGGAGGCAGGAGACTCGCTTGAGCCCAGGAGTTGGAGGTTGCTATGAGCTGTGATGCCATGGCACTCTACCCAGGGGGATAGCTTGAGGCTCCGTCTCAAAAAAAACAAACAAAAAAACATTTACCTAGTACTCAGCCCTACAATGAAACTAATTTAAAACTTTCATATGAAATCTACAACCCAATTATAGCTCAAGAATATTAGGAAAGGGAGGGGAGGGAATGGGGCAGGATAGTGGAGGGAGGGTAATTGGTGGGACCATAACTACAGTGTATCTTACAAGGGTACATGTGAAACTTACTAAATGTACAATATAAATATCTTAACACAATAACTAGGAAAATGCCATGAAGGCTATGTTAACCAGTTTGATGAAAATATTTCAGATTGTATATAAAACCAGCACATTGTAACCCATGACTGCATTAATGTACACAGCTATGATTTAATTAAAAAAAAAAAAATTTGTCTAGTCCCAGCTACTCAGGAGGCTGAGCCAGGTGGATTTCTTGAGCCCAGTAGCTCAACTCCAGCTTAGGCAAACACAGCAAGACCCCATCACAAAAAAAAAAAAAAAAAAAAATTGCCAAATCCCACATTGTGCATACATTGTTGATCAATTCACAGGCTCTTTTAAGCTCATATACACTCAGCTGCTTGCTTCTTCTAGAGTTTACTCACTATGACTACAGCATAAAAACTATACCCAGCAAAAACATCGACCACATAAGGGCAGAACAAAATATTTTTCAGACATTCCCAACTCAAAAAGTTATTCTGTCTTGAACCGCTTCTTAGAAAGCTACTGAAGCATGAATGCTACCAAATCAAGGTAGAAGGCATAAAATCCAGGAAAAAGGGTATATAGCATAGGGGAAAGGCAAGGGGATCATGGTCTTTATGTGATGAATTCTTTTCAGCCTTTGTTTTCACATTATATTTTGGTTACATACAGAATTATAAATTGGCAGATCTTTCTCTTTTGGTACTTTAAAGATGTTGCGTCACTGTCTTCCAGCTTACATTGTTTCTTCTGAAAAATCTGATCTCATCTTTGCCTTTCTTCCTATGTAAGTAATGTATCTTTTTCTCTAGTTCTATAAAGATATTCTTTTTAAAATGGTTTTGACTAATTTGATAATAATATGCCTTGGTGGGGTTTTCTACACGTTTCTTTCATTAGGCATTTGGTAATGTTTGGGGGTCTGTGGGCTTATAGCTTTCATCAAATTTAGAATATATTTGGCCATTATTTCTTCAAATATTTTTGGTTTCCAAAATGACCTTCCTCCTTTACTATTTCACAAACATTAGGCCACTTCAGTCTCCCTACAGCCTGCTTATGATCTTTGGGGTTTTCTTGTGATTTCTTTTCTCTCTAGTTTCATTTTGGGTGATTTTTATTATTATGTTTCAATCACAAATGTGAAAATATATGAAGCAAAAGCTGATAGAACTGCAAGAAGAAAAATATAAATCAGAAACTGTAAAATATAGCTGCAGAATTATGGTCAGAAATTATAACATCTTTTTCTCAATAATTGATAAAATAAGTATATATAAAGTCAGTATCAACCAGCTTGGCCTAAATGATATTTATAGAACAACCACTCCAAAACAGCAAAATACCCACTTTTTTCAAGCATATATAGAACAATTGCCAGATCAGACTATACTCTAGGCCATAAAACAAATTATAATAAATTTAAAATAACTGAAATCATATAAAATATGCTGAGTATAATTAAGCTAGAAATTAATAACAGAAACATACCTAAAAAATTCCAAGTATTTGGAAATTAAAGAACATACTTCTAAGTAACATTATATAACATGGGTTATATAATTTTTTAAAAATTATAACGTATTTCAATTGAATAAAAATTTTTGCAAGATACAACATTTGTGAAGTGTGGCAAAAATAGTTCATATAGGAACTTTATAGCTTTAATAATGTATACTAAAAAAGAACAACATGACTTCCATGTTTACCAAAAGAAAATATAAAAATAAGAATGAAACCAAGTGAAAGCAGAAGACAATAAACATGTAAGTGAAAAGCAATAAAGTTGAAACAAATGAAAAAAAATTTACATAGAATTGTCAGTGAAATTCCAAGTTAACACCGTGAAAAGATCCATAAAATTAATAAAACACTCATCAGAGGGACTAGGAAAAAGAGTACAGCTACAAATTATCAATTTCAGGAATGAAAGAAAATTTATCACTAAAATTCCTACAAACATATAGAAAGATAATGAAGAGAAATGAACAACTAACTTTATAACTACAAATATTAAGTAAAGGGGACAACTCCTCAAAAGACACCAACTATCCAAGCTCACACAGACAAAATAGCCCTAGTAGTAGTCTTAAACGTGTTATCTGTTAAAGATATTGAATTTGTAGTTAAAAAACCTTCCAACAAAATTCCAGGACCAGATGGCTTCACAGGCAATTTATAACAAACATTTAAAAAAGAAGTAATACAAATTCTTCACGAAGTCTTCGAAAAAACTCAAGAGAAAGGAACACAATCCAACTCACTCTAGGAGGCCAGCATCACTCTATAACAAACCCAGAAAAAGACATTAGGAAGAAACTAGAGATCAAGATCCTTAAGGACAAAAAAAAAAAAAAAAAAATTCCTCAACAAAATGTCAGCGTATCAAATGCAGCAATATATGTAAAGGATAATGCATCGTGAATTGGCAATTATACCACAAATAACAACATGCAAAACATTTAACAAATCAATGCCAAATGAGTTGAAAACTTATGTCCACTCAAAAACTACACATGAATGTTTATAGGCAGCATTGTTCACAACTGCCAAAACTTGTAAGCAAGCAAGATGTTCTTCAATAGGCAACTGGATAAACAAACAATGGTTCTAAACATACAAAGGAATATTAAACAATAAAAAGCAATTAGCTATTATGCTACAAAAAGATGTGGAGAAAACTTAAACGCATATTACTAAGAAGCCAATTTGCAAAGGTTATATATGGCATTATTCTAACTATATGACATTCTGAAAAAGGCAAAACTATGGAAACAGTAAAAATAAAAATCAATGGTCACTAGAGGCTTGATGGGAGGGTGAAAGGGGGGGAGAGAACATGCATGCAAGATATTAATAATGGGAGAAACTGTAGTAGGTGCCAAGAGAGGGTGGTTTCCACTCAATTTCTCTGTAAACCTATAACTGCTCTAGAAAAGAAAGTCTATTAGTTTTTAAAAAGGTATTCAATGTAATTCACCATCTGAGCATCTCAACAGAGAAAAAAAAATCAAGCTAGTGAGCATTTGACAGAAGTCAATATCCATTCATGAAAAGAAAAGACCTTTCAATAAGCTAGGAATAGTAGGGAACTTTGCTAACCTTATAAAGGGCATCTAAAAAGTTACAGCATCTAAAAAATACACTTCAGATTAAATACAACAAAACATGAATGAACTCTATTCTATTCTGAGAACTATAAATCACTGATAAAAGAAATCAAAGAACCAAATAAAAGGTCTCCAAAGATTAACACAAATAGATCTTGATGTTAAATCACATGTCTACATTATCCTATTTCTCTCTCAAATAGACAGGTGGCTAGACAGGTGTTGTTGGTTCCATTTTACAGAGTTAGGTGGAGCACTCACACTCCTGGGTACATACTTACAGAAAAAGAAAACTTAACGTTTACACAATCCTGTGTGGGAATTTTTCTAGGTGCCACATTCATAATCACCAAATCAGTCCTTCAATGGATAAATTTGGACAAACTAGTATATCCATAACATGGAATACTAGCAGTAAAAAGGAACAAACTACTGATACATGAAATGAATCTTTAAAGGCATTATGCTGATTGAAAGCCAGTTTCAAAAAGTTACATATGGTATGATTCTACATATGTAACATTCTCAAGAAAACAAAATTATAATGACAGAGAACAGAATCAATGGTTGCCAGGGTTAGGAATGGGGAGTGTCACTACGCAGGATTAGCATGAAGGAGTTGTGTAGGGTAACAGAACTCTTCTATATCCTGATTTTGGTGGTGGTTACATTAATTTTTACATATATTAAAGTGTATAGAACTTTACACCAATTTAAGAATTAATTTTATTGGGCCCAGTCTGATGGCTCATACCTGAAATACCAGCACTTTGGAAGACAGAAGTGGGAGGATTGCTTGAGCCTAGGACTCAGTTTGCAGTGAGCTGTGATCACACCACTGCACCTTAGCCAAGGCAGCAGCGAGAGCCTGTCTCTGACGAAAAAAAAATTTTTTTATGTTCATTTTACTGTACATATATTTTAATTTAAAAATAAATTCTTAAAACATAAGTTACTAACTATAAAAAGAAAACTAAAGGTTTAAAAATGAAATACTGCTACACACTTACATGGCTAAAATTTAAAAAACTGACCATACCAAGTATAGATGAGGATGTAGAACAACTGGCACCCATAATTGTTCCAACACTGGTGAAAACATAAAATGATGCCACTTGTAAGGTGACTTAGCTATTCCATTTCTATATATTTAATCAAGAGAAATGAAAGCATACGTACAAAGATATACATGAATCATCATAATTATTTTGTAATAGCCCAAAATTGGGGGAAAAATATCTATGAACAGGTGAACAGATAAACATATTATAGTACAGCCATACAATGGAGTATTACTTAGCAAAAAAAAATAAACTTTTGTATGTACAAAAACATGGATGAATCTCAAAGTAAGTATGCTGAGTGAAAAATCCAGAAAAAAAAAAAAAACAGAATACATGCTATTATAGTTTCATTTATATAATATTCTAGAAAATGTAAACTAATCTATAATATCAGAAATCAGAGGAGTGGATTTGTAGGGACTGGAAACAGAAGCAGCACAAGGCAAGATTAGAAAGGGGCATAGGAAAATTTTTGTGGATAATGGAAATGTTATTTATTTTGAATGTTGATGATTTCACAGGTATATACACATATGTCAAAACTTATCATTGTACATTTTAAACATTGGCAACTTTTTGTATGTCAATTATAGCACAATTAAACTCTCAAAAATGCAATTGCTATTATATAAGGAATATTCAAACATGAATGCCTGAGAATATGTAAAAATAAATATATTCATGTTACTGAGGAATAGACATGATTTTGTTAATTATTTAAACCTTTAATGATATTTTATTTCCATTGAAATAAATGATACAAAAAATTGATATAAGTGTATTTTTTAATGGGCAAAAGGTTTGAATAGATCTTCACCAAAGATGTACAGACATCAAATAAGCACATGAAAAGATTATCAACATCCTCAGTCATTAGGAAAATGCAACACCTATCACAATGCTAAAAATTATAATAAAAACAAAAAATACCCCTGACAATACTGAGTGCTGGCAAGGATGTGAAACACTAGAACTTTAATGTATTGCTTGCAGGAATACAAAATGGTACAGCCACTTTGAAAAACAGTTAGATGGGGGGGGGGGGTTGCCTGTGGCTCAAAAGGGTAGGGCACTGGCCCCATATGTCAGAGATAGTGGGTTCAAACCCAGCCCCAGCCCCCCCAAAAAAGAAAGAAAAACAGTTAGTTAGCGTCTTAGAAAATTAAACATACATTTACCACACAACCCAGCATCCTATTCCTAACTATTTACCCAAGAGAAATGAAAACTTACATTCACACAAAATCCTTCACAGCAATGTCTGCAGAGGCTTTCCTCACAATCAGCAAAAACTAGAAACAATCTCAATGTCTTACAGCAAGTGAAGAGATAAATTGGTGAACCCATACAAAAGAATACTACTAAGCAATAAAAAGAACTATCACATACATGAGTCCCAAGCACATTATGCAATGTGAACTAAGCCAAACTCAAAAGTCTACACCTTGTGTATTTCCAATTATATGATTTCTAGAAAAGATAAAATTACAGGAACATAAAACAAATCCGTGGTTGTCCAGGAATAGGGATGGAAAATGGAATAAATTATTAAGGAGTTAGAGGGAACTGTGGGGGTGACAAAACTATTCTATTATCTTGACTGTGGTGACACACAACTTTATACATTTGTCAAACATCATTAGACAGTACACCAAAAAAGGTAAATGTTACTGTATTAAAATTACAGTTTTACTTGGGAAAGAGGAGGGAGAGGGATGGGGGTCACGGTATATGGCACACATCTTGGTGGTGAGACACAATTACAAGAGAGACTATCTTAAACAAATGCAACCAGTGTAACCTAATTCTTTGTACCCTCAATGAATCCCAAACAATACAAAAAGAAAAAAATATAGTGTATAATACATAAAACATATACAATATATGTTCACTGATTATCCTCTTATTGATAAAACTTCCTGTCAATAGGAAGTGAGGGGAGTCAAAAATGAAAAAAAAAATTTTTTTTAATTCACTAAGAGCTCCACAAAAAGTGAATGCTCATAAAAAATAACTAAATAAAATAAAATTTCAGTTTCACAATTATAAGAGGGACTTTACCTAACAAATGTAATCAGTGTAACCTAATTTTTTACCCTCATGAATCCCAAACAATTAAATTACAGTTCAATGAAAAACTCAATCTGACATTTTGTATATTTTTTAATGTTACAACTTATGAGAAAGAAACATCTTTCTCTCTGCTTGCAATCTGTCAAGTAATACTTAACATCATGCTAGGTTCTTTGTAGACTTTTTAAAAAGACATACTCCCCCACCCTGATAGAGTTTAGAAGCTCATTAGCAAACCAAGTTTAAATATTAAAGTAAGTTACAGAAAAAGTATAGGCAAACAAATTTGAGTGATAAGTCACAGTTTATATGTGTGGGAAATGAATAAATAGAACACAATTTTGGAAAGGTTTTTGTGTTTCTTAATATTATTGTGGCTATTATTATTAGCTCTAACTTTCAAGTGAGGGTAATGAGAGTTGGGGAGGACATTATTTTGTCCACGACCTTTTGTACTTCTGACAAGTTTTGGTTGCGAGGAAGGTGACAGGAGGCCAGCGCTAGGGCCAAGGTGCCCCCCAAAAGGTAAACAAACACCAGGAAAGAGGACAGCTGAGGTGCTGAAGATACACTTCAATAACGCCACTCAGAACCGGTGACAAGTGGGACACGGAGAGCACACAAACGTACATCTCTGTCACTCCCGAGCCCCTCTGGTAAAAGATCTCTGTTAACTTCTCCCCGCTAACGGCAAGAACTAAAACCGAGGCGTCCTTGGCCGGCATGGCTGGGAGAAAAGGGATGTGCGCCTTGCCTGGCTCGCGCGGGCAGCCCCGGCCGCCCGGGTCTCAGGCACCGGGAGGAAGGGTCGCGGCGCAAAACCGCCCAAAGAAAGGTGCCCAGAGTCAGGCCCCGGCAAGGTTCTGATTCCAGAGTAAAGAGGGAGGGTAGGGGTGAGCGAACTCGAGATATCCCCCCTCGGAGACACCCCAAGTGTCGCACGACGCGTGACTTGACAAGACACCCTTACTTTTCCTTCATTTACCGACCACGCAACCGCTCACCTCTCCAGTTCTTGTACTCGGCGATATAGTAGTATTTGTTCCCGAACTGGTCTGTGCCCACGTGCTCCTTCACTTCTTTTGACAGCGCTCTCCACAAGGCGCGGAAGAAACCCTGAGAAGAACCCATACCGTCCGCCCGTCTCCCGGCGAGAGTTGCAGCCCGACCCGCAGTAGCAGGGGAAACACTGCAGGGGAGGACTCAGCGCACTACTTGGTGGAAACCAGCCCGCCTCTATCCTCGCGCCCTGCCAGTAACGGCGCTCACTGTTGGTTGGATGGATCGATCTCTTGGCCAATAAGAGACTCTGCTGTTTATAGCCCCGCCTCCGAGCCATATCATGGCGGCGCCCAGGGCTCAAGCCGGTGAGGAGAGCTATGCTGGGGTTTTTGTCCGCGCGACAGGCCGGTTTAGAGGATCCTCTTTACCTGCGGAGAGCGGAGTCTACACGCAGGTAAAGAAAACCTTTTTTCTCCAACAAGCCTGTTAGAATCTGGACCACTGGCTGTTAAGCATTGCCCCACACTTCCCCGTCTCATCACTTTTCCTTCCACCGAATTCATTATTTACCCTGTGTTCTGCTGTGTGGCTTGCAAAAATAGGACGCCTTTTATATGCTGTTAACAACTTGAAGGCGGTAGGTGCTCCCGTGGTCCTGGGTGAAGGCACTATAAACCTAAATGAGGATACTTTTTCCTTTTACTGTATTCTTTCTCTTTCATATTAAGTTCCCTAGGGGTAAAACGATCCTCTGCTCTCCACAGCTCAAGGCCGTGTGTGGTGGCTGAAGCGGGTAATCCCAGCACTCTGGGAGGCGGAGGTGGGTGGATTGCCTAATCCTTAGGCTAAGGATTCCTTCATTCATTCAGTCAGTCAGCATAGTGAGTTCCTGCGGTGTGTCAGGCAGTATTTTAAAGGTAGGGCATAGGCCGAGAATTGAAGGAAGTTCATAATTACTACAGCAGAGGATTGAGGTTAGGGACCATTGACAAGAGCTGAAGTTGGGAGAAATAGAAACTAAATGAGGAAGAGCCTCGTGTGCTTGGGTAAGAAGTATGAAACTTACCTTCATAAGGTGACAACTAATGCATTTTGTTTTCTGCTTGCTGAATGGATTGAAGTTAAGAGTAAGAGAGCCAAGTTAGGTAACAGTTGGAATCTCAGTTGTCCAGGAGAGAGGTGATGAAAGAAGTTTTGAAAATAAGAAATAAAGTCAACCAGCCATGGAAATTGGTTAAATAAGTAAATGATGAAAAGGGAGGGATGAACAATGATTCCCCTGTATAGCAAGTTGAATGTTGGTGATACACTTTGAGATAGGGTTTTTGTTTTTGTTCTTGAGACAGAGTGACGCCCTCGGTAGAGTGCTGTGGCGTCATAGCTCACACAATCTCAAACTCTTGGGCTCAAGCCACCCTCTTGCCTCTGCCTCCCAGATAGCTGAGACCACAGGTCCCACCACAGTGCCCAGCTATTTTTTAGAGACAGGGTCTAGCTTTAGCTCAGGCTTGTCTCAGGCTGCTCTTGAACTCCTGAGCTCAAGCAGTCCACCCAGTTCCGCCTCCCAGAGTGCTAGGAGTATAGGCGTGAGCCACCACACCCGGCCTTGAGATAGGGCTGTTTTTGTTTGTTTGTTTTTATTTTTGTTTTTTGAGACAGTCTCACTATGTCTCCCTTGGTAGAATGCAGTGGCGTCACAGCAACCTCCAACTCTTGGGCTTAAGCAATTCTCTTGCCTCAGCCTCCCAAGTAGCTGGGACTACAGGCGCCCACCACAACGCCCGGCTATTTTTTGGTTGTAGTTGTCATTATTGTTTGGCAGGCCCGGGCTGGGTTCGAACCCACCAGCTCCAGTGTATGTGACTGGGGCCCTAGCTGCTGAACTACAGGCGCCAAGCCAGAGATAGGGTTTTCTAAAGGGAGTAGCAAGCCGCCTTAATGGGCATAATGTGGGGGTGTATGGCAAGTTTTTCTCCAGTGTTACTGTCTCTGAGACATCTTCAGCCTTCATCACAACCCCTTTTCCTCATTTATGTCAACAAGTTCACCCTCGTTGATTTCCTCAGTGTGCATATCTCAGTCTTTTTCTCTAAGGACAGCAGGGTCAACATTCCCACAGTCAGCTATTATTTCTTTAATTCCATTTATGTACAATTTGAGTTTCAGTTTTAGCATTCCTTTGGTACTTTCATTTAGTTTGCCAATTTCCTTTTTTATTTACCTATTTTTTATAAAATTTCATGTGGGTTTATCTCAAGGGCACAGAGATCACAAACCTAAATGCTTTGTAGTGATCAATCACCTATAGATTTTAAAAGAAGTTATACAAATTGATGACTAATTTTGAGCCACTTTTACGTGTGTAGTGATTTGTGGACTGAAAAGCTAGTAGCAAGCTTTGTGTTTTATGCTGTTTCTCATAGTTAAACTGGTAACCGAAATTTAAACCAGGTTGGTCAGCATTCTAGTATTATTTAATTAGACTGTGGGAAATTAAACACTGAAATTCATACATACCTGACTATGCAAAGTGAGGTCACAATTTTTTTATCCACTAACTTGTTGATGAACATTCAAGTTGTTTCCAGTTTTTTGTTCTTATGTATAAAACTGTTGTGAAAATTCAACTATGGTCATTGTATAAATATACACTTTTATTTCTCACATTAAAAAATATTAAATGGAATGACTAGATTGTATGTTTCTTTCTCTTTTTTTTTGGAGACAGAGTCTTACTTTAGCACCCTTGGTAGAGTGCTGTGGCATTGTAACTCACAGCAACCTCAAATTCTTGGGTTCAAGGGGTTCTCTTACCTCAGCCTCCCGAGTAGCTGGAACTACAGGCACCCACCACAACACCCAGATATTTTTAGAGACATAGATATTAGATCATTTAGATATTTTTGTGGGGTTCTCACTCTTGCTCAGGCTACTCTCGGACTCCTGAGCTCAAGCAATCTGCCTGGCCTCAGCCTCCCAGAGTGCTAGGATTTCAGGCGTGAACCACCATGCCTGGCCTGTTTCACTTTTTTAAAAACAGTTTTTCAAAGGATTTTCCTTTCTCACCAACCATAGATGAAAGTGTCAATAGTTCCATATCCTTTATTTTCCTTTTCTTTTCCGCTTTCTTTGAGTAATTTAAACATTACTTAATATCCCATTTTAATTTATGTAGTGTGATTTTGACTATATCACTTTATATAATGTTTTTTGGTGGTTGTACTAGGAATTATAAAATATCTACTTAACTGTGGGGACAGGTTACAAGTAAATTCCCTTTGAATAGAAGCTGACCAATATCTCAGAAACTTTCTAACATAGACAGACAGATGTGGTCATATGTTATACTAACTTGAATTATTTTAAAAACAACCTGATTAAAACCCTCTCCTATATTTCCCTTTAGTAAATTCAATCTGCTCTAAAAAACAAAAAGGGAAATGTAGGATAGAGCATAGGGTTGAAAGTGTTAGGCACTAGAGACAGAGTGGTCTGGGAAAAAGCCAAGCATCACTGCTGGCCCTGAGTACTAAACATAATACTCAGTAGACACAGCACACCGTCCTAGCCCTAAGTCACATATTAGCAGTGATGAGGAGGTTAAAGAGAGATCAAAGTGCAGAATACAAGATAACATTAGGAGTTTGAACATGCAGCTGAAGATAAACTACTTGTTTTCTAACTTTTACTGTCTCTTTGAAGCTTTCCACCATACTGTATTTTCTCATGAGATTTAAATAAAAGCCAGTGAGGAACATTAGGAGGAGAGGCACCCTTGTCTCTCTTTGCTGAGGGCTTGCTGGTGTTGGCCTCCCTGGGTGCCTCAGTTCAATGCAAATGGACTGAGTAGGTATAATTTATTTTGCCTTGAGTTGCACCAACACTTCACTTTCCATTTTCTACTTAGAATCATTATTTTACTGCTTCATTCAGCATATGAAAACTTTATTACCCTTTATCTTCCATTATATATATTTTGTCTTATATATTAACATTTACATACATTATAAACCTTATCAGACAATGTTACAATTTTTTTTCAAGCACCAAACACATTTTAAGGAAAAGAATAGTCTGTTACATTTACTAAAATAGTTACCATTTCTGTTGCATTTTCTTCATTCCTCCTGGCTCGAGTTTCCTTCTTACCATTTTTCTTCTCTCTGAAGAAAAGTTCACAAACTCTTTCTAGAAAAAAGTGCTGTGTACCTCCTTGCTGAATATCACTATGATCACCTTCAAGGGATTATTACCCTTGGGAAGCTGTACACTAAGGCCAGCACCGAGGCTTCCCTTCAAAACAGTTTCAGAACTCTGAACTCTTTTTCTCAACGGGGCATCAGAGGTGTCAGTGTCAGAGGTCAGATGGTAAAGTTCATGAACTCATCCTAGAAAAAATGCCACCCACCTCATTGCTGAATATCTCTGTGGTCACCTTCAAAGTACTTTCTCTTGGCCATCTGGTGACTGTGTTGATACTCAGCAGTGAGGTGTATAGCACTTTTTCTAGGATGAGTTCGCCAGCTTAATTGTTCAACCTTGTATGGAGTGTGTGGTTTCAATATCAGTTGACTTTTCAAAACCTCTTCAGATTTGCCCCAATAAGGACCACCCATTGGTCAGTGTGTGACTTATGTGGTGGTCTCTTAGTTCAGTTTTTAAATTTTTTTTATGGTCCTCAGGGTTAAATCCATGCATGTTCCACTCAGGGATGAGTCTTGAAGTTTATAAACAACTTTATGGAGTCACTTTCCTGAACTCCTTCCTTTCCTTTCTGTAACCTCTCAGATACTTAGTTCACTGGGATTCCCTGTTTTGGTCCTCTAGTTAGAAAATTTGGCCTCTAGTTACCCTGTTCTGACACATTTTCATGTTTGGACCCAAGTCTGGGCTCAGGAGTGAGAGCCTACTCTCTTGGGATCAGAGCTCTGAGGAACAGAGAAAACAATTTCTCTCCCTCAGAGTTCTAATGCCCGTAGGCTGTTGTTTCAGCAGTAGCCATCTCTGCTATTGCATTCACTAGGAACTGGGCTACAAGGAAATGGAGAAAAGAGAAAAAGGAAAAAAAAAACACAGTCATTTCTGGATTCTCCCTGAGTGTTGGAGTTCCCTTCTCTCCTCCTGAACTCTTTCCTTTTATGCCACAGTGCTCATTTCTAGGTTTCTGGCGGAGTAAAATTCAGACCAAGGAGGAGCAGAGAAGGAAAAATAATAATAATAAACTGACTACTAATTCAGTGGTACCTTGAGTTTTAGTGTTTTCCCCAATGTACCTGCTGCTGTTTACATTTCAGAATTCTCAAGTAACTATAGATAACTATTTCATGCATTTGATTTAGTTTTTATAGTTGTATTACTGGGGAAATGGGTAAAGTATGCTGAAGTATTGAATAATGAACGATATGATCAAATGAAATATCTCAAAATATAAAGTAAGAACAAAAAACTCCAATAATTTAAGAGAAAGGATAAGAAACTTAGAGTATAGATCCAGAAGATCTAGCAGGCAATAATAGTTCCAGAGAGAGAATAAACAGATTAAATAATTAGAAAAAGAAGAAAGATCAGGATTTGCAGACTAAAAAGGTTTGCTGAGGTCCAGATAAGATTGATGAAAAAGACATAAAATTATGTATACCCTAGTAAATTCATCAAGAAATAAAGAGGACATTATTAAAAGCTTCCAATAACAAAGAATTTACCATTCACAAAAGTAAAACTACCATTAGACATCTCATCATGCGTTCTAGAGACTAGCAAATATTGGAATGATTATCTACTGAGAAAAAAATACTGCAACCCCAGTATCCAAACTTAGCCTATATGTCAGATAAAAGAAAGATCTTTGTGCTAAGATTCATAGAAATATTTCATTGCATTTAACTTCTGGAAAAAATACCCAAGAAACAACATTCATCAGGGAACAAATGTATTTGAAAGAGATTCCAATGTACATAAAAGATGAAAAGGAAAGGAAACAGGAGAGATATAAACCTTGCAGTGTATATATGGTTAAATCTAAATATATAATAATAAGCTAGAAATAGATAATATGGCTACTAAATAAAGATATTTTTAGACATTCTTAAATTAACAAGAGGAGAATTAAGAGCAAGTTCATTGAACTAGCAAAAATAGAGGTAAAAGAAGAAACTACAGCTTTAAATAAATAAGAAATAATGCGAATTATGTCAGATAGGATCCCAAGGCAAACAGACCAATTTCTCCCACTAGGAAGCCTAGATTGTCAGATTATTTTTTTAAATGATAAAAGACTAAGCTGGTTTTCAGAAGTACTTTAGATTAAAATTTTTAAATTTAAAATTTTAAGACAGTTTAACATAATGCTTATATAGTTTAAAAGTTAAAATACAAAAGATTTCAGATAGTTGAAAACAAAATGTAGATGTAAGTACAAAGATGAGATTTAAAGATAAAGTCATCAAACATTTTAGTAGACCTTTTGACTTTTTTTTTTTTTTTTTTGTAGTTTTTGGCCGGGGCTGGGTTTGAACCCACCACCTCTGGCATATGGGCCAGCGCCCTGCTCCTCTGAGCTACAGGTGCTGCCGACCTTTTGACTTTTTTTTTGAGACGGAGTCTCACTATGGCGCCCTCAGTGCGGTGGAGTCACAGCTCACAGCAACCTCTAACTCTTGGGCTCAATTGGTTCTCTTGCCTCAACCTCCCAAGTAGCTGGGACTACAGGTGCCTGCCACAATGCCCAGCTAGTCAGACATTTTAAAGAAGAATCTTATATAAAGTACAATTAATGAAGAAGAATTAATGTAATGAACATGTATTCAAACAGAATGGTTAAATATATAAGGCAAAGTGTGAGTATGGTTTGGCACTAATTTATTTTCCAGAGTGGTACTGATGTGATGGGTAGAAAATACATACATATAAGGGAAATGAATGAACAACAAACTAGATTTAATAGACATATGTCACTTTACATCCCTTAAATGTACATTTTTTATAAGTCAATAATGCATCTACCAAAATTGTTCTTAGCCACAAAGAAAACTTTTGCAAATTCAAAAAGATAGCTATCTTAGTTTGTCTTAGTTTGTGAGTATACTTTTTAATCATTTGTATTGATAAACATTTAATTGACATTATTGGAATAGGTTTAATTGTTGCATTGAGTTATTCATTTTTTATTTCCACCTAAGTCTTTAAGAAACGCTTCAGGGAATTAAAGAACTGTAATGTATGCTTTTGTCCACTAGATGTCCTCAGTTAAGTTTAAGTTATTAGAATTTAACCCAGAAGTGCATTAATGTACATAGTTACCGTTCAATAAAAAAAAAAAAAAAGAAAATTTGTTTCAGTCTCTATATTTTTAAAAACTTAATAAAATGAATTCCTTAAATATAGTTTAAGATAATGCTCCAGGTAAAAATTTTTGCATGGAGCATTATCCATGCAAAAGTAATATTTTTTATTATTGCTATTAAAAATTTATGCAAGGTCTTTAAAAGTCCATAAATAACTTTTGTGTATGCTAAAAGATTTAAGCATTATCTGTGATTTCTGCACTATATATATTCTTCATGAAATAGGAGGTTTTTATGTTAAATTGCTTTCTTGTGAATTTTTTTTTTTTGTTCCCCTTGTAAATTTTATATTTTTCTTAAAGAGTTTTAGGACTGGAGTTAAACAAAGACAGAGATGTCGAAAGGATCCATGGCAGTGGAGTTAACACCCTGGACATTGAACCTGTTGAAGGAAGATAGTAAGTTTATTATACTTATATAATCATTTTCTTTTTATGTGAGATGCAGTAAATCCTTTTTCAGGTTAATTATGTAGAAGATTCATAAAATTAGTAAAAAATCCTAAATTATGGCATTTTCAATCTGTCATTATTATAAATAAATACAAAACATCAGACCTACAAAATGTTGCCAAAGTATTTCCAAACTACTTTAATATCAATATATTCATTGTTAAGTCAACAAATACTGAACTTCTTTTGAATGCAGAGGACTTTTGAGTTCTAAAGTATACAGAGTTGTTATTTTAAAACATGAGTACTGCTCTCAAGGAGTCTAATGGGAAAACAGATATAAAAAACAAAAGAACATTTTGGAGAATTAAGTTTGCAGCAAACCAGAATTGTGTTTGAGTTCTTCTTGGCTTTCTTTACTTTCTTCTTAGCAATTCTCAGGTGCCTTAGCCATGCTGTGAAATTAGTAATACCCATTGTTGTAAGGATTAGTTGAGATAATTTGTGTAACATGATTGGCATATAGGAAGTAGGTGCCACCACTGTTGCTGCTCTTAATCAAAAGCAATACCACTTATTCTTTTGCTCCTTTCAATCCTTTATCCACAAAAGTGCTTTGAAAATGCAAACCTGAATATTAATATTTCATTCCCCTCCTTATGCCACCACATTACTCTTATAAGAAAATGTAAAACCTTCATTGGATCTGTGATTAGACCATGTGTAAAATTAAAGTTTGTCATGTTATGTTTAGCATTTGCCCAAGAATTTTTATTTCCTATTGAAATACTATTATTACTTAAATAAAGCCAGGATTTGATAGCTTCCACTTTTTTTAAAAAAATATAGACAGAGTCTTACCTTATCACTCTCAGTAGAGTGCCGTGGAATCACACAGCTCACAGCAACCTCCAACTCTTCAGCTTATGCGATTCTCTTGCCTCAGCCTCTTGAGTAGCTGGGACCACAGGCACCTGCCACAGCACCCGGCTATTTTTTGTTGTTGTTGTTGCGGTTTGGCCAGGGCGGGCCTGAACCCGCCACCCTCAGTATATGGGGCTGGCTCCCTACCCACTGAGCCACAGGTGCCACCCAATAGCTTCCACTTTTTACTTCCAGTTTCTAGCATGGTCTCACCTTAGTAGTATCTGAGAAACATGTATAATGGACAGTTATACACTTTAGCACATTTTTAAATCTAAAAGTGACACCTCTTATTCAAGGACAGCTGTGTGACACTTATTAAATATTTGCAGATATGAGCAAGGGATAGCTAGCTGATGGCTTCTTTTGGTCTTGGGCGGTGGTGGGAAAAGTATTTAATACTGCTACCCCAGCCAGCCATTTGGGGGAGTGATCTGTTGTGTGACCTGTATATGAAGCCAGTAGCCTACCACTTGGCAGAGTGAGTGGGAAATGCTAGATTATGTAGATTGCGTTTGTATGAAATGTGTTCGAGTCACAGGCTGAAGAGTCTTTTCTTAGAGCATATAGAGAAAAGTCTGAAAACTCTTGCTACAAGGGTTTTCCCCTTTATTACATGGTAAAAATCTACAACTATTTATTTTGTTGTTTGCTAAGATTTGTATTTTGCATTAAACCCTGTTAATAACAAAGAGAGCAATAAGTAAATGTATACTTTAAAAAAATTATCTATATGTAATTTGTTCAAAATACCTGTTTTTGAAGGATAATTTACCATCCACCATGAGAGCTATCATGATATCACTGAAACCCAGAGTAGGAACCAGAATATACAAATCTAATAAAGAAGCATTTATTTCTAAAGTCTTTATTTCCAGAAGACTATCTGAAAATTACATTTTAACAGGTGCAACTGCATAAAGTACATTTGCATATCACTCTCTGAAGCTTGAATTTTCTTTTATATCTTCTAAATTTCTTCTAAATTAATTTTATCCATCTCTTATACCAAGTTTTCTTGGCTATATATCTCTTAATATGTTCACTGTAAATAGGGAGTGGTAACCTCACAGTTAAATAATGTTAGTGTCATCAGATACTTCAAATGGAAAGTCACTCAACTGATCAGATCAAAAGGAAAGGTTTTGGAAGCCTTTCTAACAAAGTCAAAGCATCTGACATTATTGTAAATACCATTTAAATTCAGTTACAATTTCAACTTTAGAAATAATTGTTTCTTTTCTATTGATGATACATACATCTTCATGGTAAGAAAAACAGTATTTTACCAAGTTAAAGTATGAAGAAGAAGGGTTTTTGAAATTAGTGGTAATACACACATACCTCACTACGGTGCCCAAATATTTGATCAATCAAAATTTGTGGCAGTGAAAATTTCATAGGTATTTCTACATACAATTATAAAGCTAATATTAAGTATTATAAAAGTAAAACTAAGCATGGCATTATTTGCAGTCTTTGCTGCCCATCACCAGTTGGATTTTAGAACTGTTTGAGCCTTTGAAGAACTACTTTTAAGTTAACCTAATTGCTCTATAGATTGGTATTGAATTTATTTTGAAACAAGTCTATAAAATAGTACATGATGCCAGTTCATGAACTGTTTGTAACTAATTCACAAGATAAGGAGCTTGTGACCAGAATGTAAATCAACTGTATCACTAACTGTATAAGTTAAAGGAGCTAAGATTTGTTTGTAGCAAGACTTTCTCAATGAAGAAAGATGGGGGGGGGGGTTGTTATAAGTTTTTTATCTTGTCATGGAGAGAGGCAGATTAAATAGCACTGTTCTACATTTATTTTGTTCAAAATTGGATGAAAATCTTTTACTCAAACTATTCATGGAATGCCGTGCTGAAAACTAGTTTGGTGGCCATTCTGGGAAGATAACCATGTCAGAGTAGTTTTTTTTTTTTTTTTTTGCAGTTTTTGGCAGAGGCTAGGCTTGAACCCACCACCTCCAGCACCCTACTCCTTTGAGCCACAGGTACTACCCATGTCAGTATAGTTTTTAAAGTCTCTCAAATCTCCCATTAAAACACATAAAGAAGCTGAAGATGGTTAAATCAAAAACCAACCTATAACACTTAAAACAAAGTCAGTCATGAAATACCCCCACAAACCTCACATTATGAATGTGTTCCTCATCAGTGGAACAAACCACTGGTAACTACAAGATCTATGTGGTATTAGCATTTATGCCAGGGGAAGCAATAAAAAGTAGTGGGGCATCTAAATACCTGGTAAGTCCAAAGTAACTTAACAGCTTGCTTGAATCTTAACTAGCCAATTAGACTTCTGAAGCTAAAACTAGCCAAGTGCAGTAGTGCACACCTATATTCCCAGCTACTTGGGTGGCTGTGACTAGAGGATCCTTGAGCCCAGGACTTCTACACCAGCCTGGGCAACATAGCCACACTCCATCTCTAAAAAAAGGAAAAAAAGAAAGAAAGAAAAAGAAGCTGAAAGTAGTTCGGCGCCTGTGGCTCATGTGGCTAAGGCGCCAACCACATACACCTAAGGTGGCGAGTTCGAATCCAGCCCGGGCCTGCCACACAACAATGATGACTGCAACCAAAAAATAGCCAAGTGTTGTGGCGGGTGCCTGTAGTCCCAGCTAGTTGGGAGGCAGAGGCAGGAGACTCGCTTGAGCCCAGGAGTTGGAGGTTGCTGTGACCTATGATGCCACGGCACTCTACCCAGGGGGACAGTTTGAAGCTCTGTCTCAAAAAAAAAAGAAGCTGAAACTGAGAGAGGATGGCATGCTCCAGTTGTAGGTAAGTTCAAGTGGTCCACAGTAAAACCAGAAGGAGCCATCTGGGCCCTAATATGACCTCTAAAGAACTAGCTAGTCAAAGCTTTCCTTTAGACAAAACCCTGAAGAGAGGCTTCTTAAAATAAAATTCAAACTGAGCAATACAGAGAGAATAGAGACAAGGAAAAAGTGTCCCAGTTAAAATTTGGGAAATCTCTGGTAAGCTGCCATATGTGGAACATCTTACCAGGCCGGGGTTGGGTGGAGGGGGAACTAAGGGAAGAAGAGAATATTCAAGTTTAAAGAAACTTAATTTTCTGTAAAAATAATCAAAAAATAGGATTATGGTCAAAATCCATATAAAATTATTATAAGAACAAAGAGAGTAACAAGTTGGGCTAAGCATGGTGGTGCCTATAACCCTAGCACTCTGGGAGGCTGAGGCAGGTGGTTCACCTGAGTTCCCAGGTTGGAGAGCAGCATAACCCAGAGTGAGATCTCATCTCTAGAAATAGCTGGGCATTGTAGCAGGCACCTATAGTCATAGCTACTCGAGAGGCTGAGGAAAAAGGATCACTTATCACTTGAGCCCAAGAGTTTGAGGTTTCTGTGAGCTATGATGCCACAGCACGCTACCAAGGTCAACAAAGTGAGACTCTGTCTCTACAAAAAAAAAAGAAAAAGAGAGACATAAAATAGAGAATTTGTTTGGAGAGATTTATTTATAAATTTGTTTATTAAAAAAAATTGCTAAAGGTACTCTGGATGGAGGTAAAAATACAGAAACAATGAAAATATTTAATCTGAATTATTTGCACATTTCAACACGAAAAAATGGAATCAAGGCTATCTTCCATTTTGCAGAATTTGCTCTAAACTTACCATGTACCTCCCCACCTATTGTTATTTTCTAAATTAAACATGTTATGGCTTTCATGGAAGTTAATTAAAGGTAACAATTAAATTCAAAGATGATTTCAGCCAATTTTATGGGAAAAAACTAATAAAAGCATATTGAAAAGCATATTATTCAAAAAATACAAGTAACAGTCTTAGACGCAGATAATAGTTAAGAAATTGAAAAGTATGTGAGGTGCCAAGAATAATGTTTATAAGTGATGTTTTAAAATTAAATTCAGGCAGTGTATATAGCTTTAGTGTACATGCTTACATGTTATTTTTACTTTTTAGAAATTTTTTTACAGAGCTTTCAAGTAGAAATTTTACAATTTTTAGTGATATAATAGACCAATTTGGGAGAAGATAAGTAATTGTTTCAAAAAAAAATTGCTTCTTTTTAGCACCCCATTTTACTCTCGAAAGTAAGACTTTGATGGTCTGGCTCTCGTTGGCCTTTCATCTCTCCCCAGTCTTTCCCTTCCACATTGCTCCCACAACACATTTCCTTCTTTCAGTATCTAAAGGGCTGTTAATTCCACACATGTCTGGCTAACTCTGATTCCTCCCTCATATACCAGCTTAAATATTATAATTAGGGAAACCATCCCTGAATCCCCAAACTAGATCAAAAATAAGTTATTATCACAATGATCCCAATTATAACTAACCATTGGTGTTACTATGTTGACTTGTTGTTTTTCTTACTGGATTGCAAGCTCTGCAAGGACAGGAACCATCCTGTCTTGTTTACCATTGTATTAGCAGAGTGCCTAAATTTGGTTCTCAACCTTCCTAATGCTGTGATGTATTTTCATTGTTCCAAAGGGGTCATGACCCACAGGTTGAGAACCACTGGCCTAACATGTTGTAGGTGCTCAGTTAAAGTTGAATAATAAATCAAGTAAATGCATTCATAAGAAAGGGAGAGAATCTGACATTTATTGATCTGCTTTTTGCCAGGTACTATAAAAGGAACTTTGCACTTTTAACATCATGTAAACTTTGGGATTTAGGTGAAAATGCCCTTTTTAAAAAAAGCAAACGTGAGAAGGCTTAAACAGGTAATATAACCAGTCTGGGTTCAGATAGCTAGTGTCAGTAATAGCTGGTATGTCTAATTTCATTTTCATCAAGAACAGTTATAATTAGGACATTTAAAATAACTGTAATATTTTGCTTTCTTAAGAAATTTCTTTTGCCATCTTGTTACTCCCATCCTTTCATTTTGGAATCAAGAAGGTAAATGAAATGACCTCAAATTGGATTTTTCTGAATTCATTCTTCTGTAAATACTGAGAAATTTTAATTTATTGAAGTCTATGTTAATGGTAAATACAGATTACCACTGTGTTTATAGTCTTAATACATTTGGGTGTTTGCAAATCAATTTTAGGAATTCACAATTATAAATAAGTGGACCGCACAAAATGATGAATTAATGTGAACTTTTTTATTATCAGTATGTTATCAGGTGGTTCAGATGGAGTGATTGTGCTTTATGACCTTGAGAACTCCAGCAGAAAACCTTATTACACATGTAAAGCACTGTGTTCCATTGGCAGGTGTGTATTAAAAATATAATTCATGAATTTGTAAGTAGTTGAGTATTTTTTACATCAAATGCAAAACATGAAAATAGCAGTCATATGAATGGCTCAGATTATTCAAATCACATATTTGCATGAATATCCCTTAATAATGTCTTAAAAACAATAACAAAAATTCAGGTATAGATGTGACTTCCCAAAACATGTATATATCACATGAGTTTTTCTATTAATTAGATTTTCAACTGATATTAATGAAAAAAGATTAAGAACTAAATGTAACAAATATACTGGTATTTCCTCATGAAACACACACCTCCCCCTCTTGTCTCTCTAATTGCTCAAAGATGCCTAAGTTTAAAACATACCTCTACTTGTCTTGACTTCTCTGACTATTCTTTACTAGCTTGTGAAAATTGTTTTAAGTCTCTAATAAAATGTTTTGTGACATGATAGAAAGAATTTCAATTCTTTCTCATCATTGTACCTACTCTGATAATGAGCAGATCTTTGAATGAACAGAGAGAATGGATACTGAGAGTATGTTTTCCGGAGGAAAAAATTTATGAACATTAACATCAGCAATCACTCCATATTAAAGCTGTTTCCAAAGCACTAGACTAGGTCCTTAAGTCCATGAATATTTGCATGGAGAGTTACTATTGTTTCTTGGCTCTGGCACTTCACATTGGAAATACAGATTTGGAAAAGTCAGTTAATCTCTCTGAGCTTCAAACTATTTTATCTAGAGACAGTTATATTTGCTGTAAGGTTTCTATGAGAATTTTAAAAAGCATGTTGAAAATGATAAAACCATTGTGTAAATGGCAAGCAATGTAGTTAAGGAAAATGTAGTTCAAAACATGATATTGGCTTGGCGCCTGTGGCTCAATCGGCTAGGGTGCCAGCCACATACACCTAAGGTGGCAGGTTCGAATCCCCAGCCCGGGCCCGCCAAACAACAATGATGGCTGCAACCAAAAAAAAAAAAAAAAATGGCCGGGCATTGTGGTGGGCGCCTGTGGTCCCAGCTACTTGGGAGGCTGAGGCAGGAGACTCGCTTGAGCCCAGGAGTTGGAGGTTGCTGTGAGCTGTGATGCCATAGCACTCTACTCCAGGGGATACCTTGAGGCTCCGTCTCAAAAAAAAAAACATGATATTATCTCAAGGACTTT
>CAUYQV010152557.1:0-25869 GCA_963574575.1 Galagoides demidoff
ATGTGTTGATACAATGATTAGCCAAATGACATGAAATTTATGTTAACCAGCCTGATGAAAGTGTTTCAAATTGTATATGAAACAGCACAATGTACCCCATGTTTGCATTAATGTATACAGAGATCAATTAATAAAAAAAAAGAAATGAAAAATGAGACATTACAACTCAATGAATAACAAACATTATCCATAAATAGTATAAAAAAAACCATGAAAGAAATTATAAAACCTAGAGGAATTCTGTTTTTATTCCACTGTTCTCTGAAAAAAATATAAGATTTAATTTCTATTTTTTAATCAGTTGAAGTATGATTTATATTATCAATCTTGGAAAAAGATCCATGAACTGAGCTTGATGATGATTCAATAGTACTAGGATGAGATGTTCTGTATGTGTCTGTTAACCCTATTTGTTCTAGAGTCATATGTAAGTCTGTCATTTCTATATTAAGTTTGTGCTTGGAGAATCTTTCCATTTCTATCAGTAGGATGTTGAAGTCCCCAGGTATTAGGGTTTTGTTGGTTATCATATTGTTCAAAACAATTATGCTTCACTTTATAAATATGAGAGCAATTATATTGGGTGCATAAATATTTAGGATTGAAATTGCTTCTTGTTGCAGTGTTCCTTGACCAGTATATAGTTGTGTCTGCAAAATAATTGCAACTCCTGCTTTCTTTTGATTTCCATTTGCCTAAAATATTGAGTCTGGATTTGTCCTTCAGGATGGATTTCCTGAAGACAGAATATGCTTGCATTGTCTTTCTTTTTCTTTGGGGGGCAAAAGCCACCCTTGCCTTTTAGTGGGGAATCCAAGCCATTCACATTTATTGAGAGAACTGTAAGTAGGGTGGAGTTCTATTCATCTTCTTATGTGAAGGTCTGTTGCTTTGTTTTATCACTAGGGGCATAGTGGAGGCTGCTAGGCATTGTTCTTTAATTTCCAGGTGTCTTTACTTTGTTGAAGGTCCATTGTGTTTGTCCATATACAGCACAGGTCTGAATACTTACTGCATAACTGAGCTGGTAGGGGCAAATTTCCTTAATGTTTGCTTGTCAGTAAAAGATTTAATTTGTCCATAAAACATGAAAGATAGTTTTGTAGGTTATAGAATTGTATGCTGGCATTTGTTTTGTTTGGGATGATCAAGGGTGGGAGACCACTCCCTTCTGGGTTGTGAACTTTCATCAGAGAAGTTGGTTGACATCCTAACAGTTTTTCCATTATAAGTAAGCTCCTATTTATGTCTGACAACTTTCAGAATTTTCTTTTTCATTTCAAATTTGGCCAAGTTAATTACAATGTATCTAGGAGATGCTTTGTTTGAATTGAGTCATCCTGGATTTTAATAGCCATTTAGAAACTGTGTTTTGGTCTTGGTTAGTGCTTGGGAAATTGTCAACTATAATGTCTTCAACTAGAGCTTCAATGCTTTTGGGATTCTCTTCTTCCTCTTTAGAGACATCTATGATTGAGATGTTTAAATGCTTTGCAAAGTGTCTGTAAGAGACTTTTTTCTTTCGTTCTCTTCCTTTTTGTCTCTTTAAATGAGGGGTTAGCTCAAAAGTTTTGTCTTCAAGTTCAGACTATCTTTCTTCTCCA
The DNA here is from genome assembly GCA_963574575.1 of Galagoides demidoff. Classification (NCBI taxonomy): domain Eukaryota; kingdom Metazoa; phylum Chordata; class Mammalia; order Primates; family Galagidae; genus Galagoides; species Galagoides demidoff. The sequence continues at coordinate 1,605 of CAUYQV010152557.1, forward strand.
TGGTCTAATCTGTTGCTGAAACTCTGTGTTGTGTTTTGAAACTCCCTGAATTATGGAACTGCAATGTAGTTCAGGCTTGATGGAAATAACTAAAAGTGGACCTCCCATCTGTTTCTGCAATCCCGTTACTTGGTGCCTATGCAAAAGGGAAAAAAAATCATTTTACCATAAGAACATTTACAGTCAAATATTTATTGCAGCACAATTAATAATCACAAAGATGTGAAAAAAATCAAAGTGCTATTCAACACCTGAATGGCTTAAGAAATTGTGGTATATGTATACTATGTAACACTATTTATCTATAAAAAGATGGAGTTTTTTTATACTTTCATAGATTTGAAGAATATTCTCTTGAGCAAAGTATGGAAAGAATGAAAAAATAATCATTGTATGTTATAAGCTCAAATTTGAGACTAGTAGATTAATAACTACATGCTCAAATGAAAGAAAAATCTAAACTATTATTCAAATTAGGGGAATGGGGTAAGAATAAGTTTCCACACAAAAGGGTACATTGCATGGGTATATGACAAAATTCTTAGAAGAAGAACACATCTACAACACTGTCTTTAATCTTACAAAAGTAATTTATGTGACCTAATTGTATATACCCTCATATTAACTTAAAATTTAAAAAGTAAACCAAGAGGAAATGAATAAATTTATGCAAACATATGACCTCTCATATTTCCATCAGTAAGAGAAATTATGATTAGATCAATAATGAGTGGTGAGTTTGAAGTAGTAATAAAACAAAATCTGAACAAACAAAAAAGCCTCAGATTAGGTGGACGGATTCACAGTAGAATTCTACAAGATTTAGAAAAAAGCTGGTACTTTTCCTAGAGAAATTATTCCATAACATCAAGAAAATTGAAATGTTCCCTTATTCATTCTAAAAAGCTGGTATCAACTTGATACCGATGCTAGAAAAGGACAAAACAAAAAAGTACAGACCAGTACCCCATATGAACATAGATGCAGAATTCCTTAAAAAAAATACACTAGCAAAACTTCTTAAACAGGTTATCAAAAAGACAATTCACCATGACCTATTTGGTTTCATTACAGGGATGCAAGTGTGTTTCAACATATGAAAATCAGTAAACATGATTCATCACATAAACTGAAGAAAAAACAAAGAACATATGATATTGTTGTAGACATAGATAAAGCATTCAATAAAATCCAGCAAACTTTCATGATAAAAACTTGAATCAAACTAGGTGTAGAATGAACATAGCTCAAAATGATAAAAGCCGTGTATGAAAAACCCAACATCATACTGATTTGTAGAAACTTTTAAAGTATCATCCCTAAGAACTATAACAAGACATGATTTCCCACTGATACCACATTTATTCAATGTAGTACTGTAAGTCACAGAACAATCAGGCAAGAGAAAGAAATAAAAGGCATACAAATCTAAAAAGAGAAGGTGAAATTATCCCTGTTTGCAAACGATAAGGTGTTGAAATTAGAAAAACCTGAGGATTCCTAAAATTTATAAATAAATCCATCAAAGTCTCAAGTTATAATACCAATGCACACAGCTCAATAGCATTTCTATATGCTTATAAGAATCAAGTTGAAAGTGAAATCAAAGATTCAACATCATTTACAGCCACTATAAAGAAAATAAACTACCTATGAATATAGTTGACCAAAAAGGTGAACAATCTTTAGAAGAAGCATGCAATACTGATGAAAGAAATTGCAGATAACGCAAACAAATTAAAAATATCTCATGCTCAGAGGTTGGTAGAATCAACATGGTTAAAATGTCTATACTGCCCAAATTGATTTAGAGATTACATAGTCCCATCAAAATAGTATTTTCATATTTTAGAGATCTAGAAAAAATAATTAATGCTTTATTTTGAACAGAAAGGGATCATGAATAGCCCGTAAGCAAAAAGAACAAATATGGAGGTTCCACACCAGCAGATTTCAAATTTTCAACTACAAGGCTCTAGTAATCAAGACAGCATGGTACTTGGTACAAAAGTAGAGACATAGACAAATGGAACACAACAGAGAACGTGAACATAAAACCACCTGCCTACAACCAACTGATCTTTGACAAAGAAGACATTCATTATTCTATGAATAATTCTGTGAAAAGTAAATAGCCACAAGCAGAAGAATGCAACAGTACTCCTGTCTCTAACCATATAAAAATTAATTCAAGATGAATAAAAGACTTCATAATATATGAAGGCATGAAACCATAAAAACTCTTCCAGACAGAAGTCTAGGCAAAGAATTTATGACAAAGACTCCAAAGGCTATTACAACAATAATAAATAAAAGATCTGATTAAATTAAAGCTCACTTGCACGGCAAAGTAAATCATTATCAATGTAAATTGAAAACATAAGAATAGGAAAAAAAAATTGCAAACAATACATCCAAAAGAACTGATATCCAGAATACATGAAGAACTCAATCAAATCAGGAAGAACAAAACAAATACACCATAAAAATGTAGGCAAAAGACACAAACATAAGTTTGTCAAATAAAACAAATGGCCAGCAAAGATTTGAAAACATGTTCAACATCACTAATCATCAGAGAAATGCAAATTAAAACCACAATTAGATACCACCTTACCCCTGTCAGAATGGTCATTATTAAAAAGTCAATAAACAACAAATGCTGGAATGGATGCAGAGAGAAGAGAACTTTTATATGCTGTTGATGTGTACACATTAGTACAACCCCCAGAAGTGCATCAATGTACATAGTTACCATTCAATTAAAAAAAAACAGTATGGAGATTCCCCTAATAATTAAATTCACACCAAGTATTTGTTCCAATAGTAACACTGTCAGATATCTATACAAAGGAAAATAGGTCATTTTATATAAAAGATACCTGTATTCAAATATTTACAGCAATACAAGTCATAATTTCCAAAATTTGGAATCAAGCTACATCCCTGTAAATTCATGAGTCAATAAAGAAAATGTAATATATATGTACATATATACACACAAATACGTATGACATGTATATATGTATATATATACACACACACACACACATACAAACATATACATCTGTGTGTATACACATATACCATAGAAACTACTTAGACATAAAATCAAATGTAGTTATGTCTTTTGCAGCACTTGGATAGAACTCAAGAACATTATCCCAAATGAAGTTCCCCAGAAATGGAAAACCAACACTATATGTTCTTACAAATAAGTTGGAGCTAAACAATTTGTACACATAAACCCAAAGAGATATAAAGGAAATTGGAAACCAAGAAGGAAGTTGGGAGGGGAGTGAGTTATAAAAGCTTACCTATCAGGTATAATTACTACTATTCTGGTGATTGGCATGCCCAAATCTCTGATATAATTATCATTCAAAATATCCATGCCAGAAATATGTTTATACCCCCTTAAAATTTTGAAATGAATTATTCTTGTATAACATCCTCGATCCAGGTCTTACATGTTTTCAAAAATAAACCCCCACTGAAGATGAGTTCGCCATATAAATAAAATACATGAATATACAAGCCACCATGAAAATACATGTTGTTTTATAGGTAAAACAACAAATATAAAAATACCCTGGCTTTTATATTCAATTAATTTAAAAAATTCAAATAAAGAAATGACCAGGTAATGATTCTGAAATATACATGTTCAAAATTATTTTTAAAATATGTAATCTCAGCTTGGGTAGGGGGAGGTGAGCAACTTTTCAAAAGGGAAATGTGATAAAAACTACCTCATTTGAGGTGATTAAGGTCAACATCAAGTAATGATGATAGTAAGTACCCTTGATATGATGTGATGAAAATGAAACTTTACCTCAGTGTTCTTCCTATCAGAAATCATAATCCCAGTCTTATTATGAGAAAAAATAAGAAAAATCACATTTGAGGAACATTAAATAAAATGATGACTAAATGCAATATAATATCCTGGAAGGGATTCTGAGATAGTAAAAGGGAATTTGAAAAAAAAAATGTTTAAAAATCAAATAAGGTATGGATTTCAGATAATGATGATGTCTCAATAATTGTATGTTAATTGTGACAAATGTACCATACTAATGTGAAATATTATATTAATTAGAAGAGAAACCGGTTGTGGGGATTATGGGGACATTGTACTATTACTGTAATTTTCCTGTAAATTTAAAACTATTCTAAAACAAAAAGTTGTTTCTTAGGGTGGTGCCTGTGGCTCAAAAGGATAGGGTGCTGGTCCCATATGCTGGAGGTGGCAGGTTTAGACTGGCCACCAGCCCCAGCCCCCCCAAAAAATGCCTCAAAGTTGTTTCTTAAATAAAATAAGACCCCAAAACTTGGAGATAAAACAGCATTATGAAATTAGAACTAAAAATTTAATCAATGAAATTTAAAACTGAATGGATAGGTTAAACTTTAGATTAGCCAAAGATGAAGAGAAACTTAGTGAACTTAGAAAGGACATAATGGGAAGATATCCAGATGCAGCATGGAGACACAAGGGGATGGAAAATATATATATCAAAGAGTGGTTAAGAAGCAACAAGGATAAAATTAGGTCTATAAAGCATTTTATTGGAGTTCCACATGGAAAACATTTTTTCTTTTCTTTTTTTTTTTTTTTTTTTAGATACAGTCTTAAGCTGTCACCCTGGTTACAATGCTGTGGCATCACAGCTCATAGCAACCTCATATTCTTGGGCTTAAGTGATTCTCTTGCCTCAGGCTCCCAAGTTGCTGGGACTATAGGTGCTGCCACAATGCCCGGCTATTTTATGGTTGTAGTTGTCATTGTTGTTTGGTAGGTCTGAGGTGGATTTGAACCCACCAGCTCTGGTGTATGTGGCTGGTGCCCTAGCCACTTGAGCTACAGGAGCCAAGCCATGGAAAACATTTCTAAAAATGAGAGAGATAAAATATCTAAAAAGGCAATAAATGAAATGCTTACAGAACTGATGCACTACCTGAATCCTCATATTTGAAGCATTTAGTAATGCCAAACTGAATCATTTTGTTTTTAAATCCACATCTACAGTAAATTCAAGGAATACTAAAGGCAAAGAAAGTATAGGCAAAAGGCCTATATGCCTCTGGCCAAAAAAGCTATTTGAGAGAGATGAAAATGAAAAGACTTTGTGCAGGCATACTTGTGAAAAAACTGAAGCAAAATCCCATATGGCTGGGTTGGTTGTGGGCCTAAAATCGCCTGACCTAAGGATGGCCTGGTTGGTTGCAGGTGTAAAAACCCCTTGACTTAAGGCCCAAATGGGATCAGAGGTTTGCAAACAAATTTCTGTATGCCCTAGAAATTTCTTTATTATGCCTTGTTTAAAGATCAAAGTAACTGCCTCCAAATGGCAAGGTCAGTAGGACAGACTTTTAAACCATCTCTTTCCTCCATAGCCTCAGGCTTCATCAGATAAGAACAAAGAAGTAATTGCTAACAACATGTTCTCCATTAAGTTATTTTAAACTGGATTATGTTGAAAGGTTTATGTTAAAAGGTGTATGTTGGGTGGATTATCAGATTACTAGGAGGTAGCTACTCACAAGGTAGTCATAAGATGTTTAAATGGATTAATGAAGTCATTGATGTCCAATGTGCATGTGCAGAGGGAAGTCATTGATGTCCAGTGTGCATGTGCAGAGGGATTGTAATGAATATTAATGCGGTCATTGATGTATAGTGAGCATGTGCAAAATTGACTATATAAAACAACACTAAATAAAGAAGCTCTCCATTTTGCCTGAGAGAGCAAATGGTCAATTTTATTTAAAATACAATTTCAATAATTGTGCTTATTCTCAGCAACATTGCTTTTCCATGAGACCCTAATGGCAACAAGAGGGTTCAAAATAAATGCCAATTACCTATAATAGAATAATATCTAAAGTGAAATCAGACCTTAAACTGAAAGAAAAAAATCCTGTCTTTAAATTTCTGAAAGAAATATAACTATTAGACTGGTATTATATTCAGGGCTAAAGTACCATATAACTATTAAGGTAAAATTAGTTTCCAAAAAACAAGAGAAAAATTAAAAATAAAAATTACAGAACTTATAAAAAAGAGACTGATAAAAATAGTGGGCAATACATGGAAGATGAAAAGATTAATTGAAATTAAAGAATTTCAAAGTTGTTACATTATATTGCTAAATACAAAGATAATGGTACTCTTCTATTTTTGACCTTAAATCAAATGTGTATGTGACAGTTTTAAAAGTAATATTGAAAGAATAGATACAGTGTACAATGTCCAAAACAGTAAGCCAAAACTATTTAGGAGAATATATTTGATGTCTTCAAGAAAATTTATTTAAAAGATATGTAAAACAAAAACCATACAATAAAATTAATATATTCTACTGCATTAAAACTTAAAATTTTATTCATTAAAAGACACCATTAAATAAATGAAAAGATAAGGTAACAACCTGAGAGATGGTATTTACAATACATAATGGACAAATGATTAATATCCAGGATATATTTTAAAATTTCTACATTTCAAAAAGAAGACAATCCAAATGTATTTTAAAAAAACAATTTGAGTGACAAAATAAGTTACAAAGAAATATGCAAAGAATGAAACAACACATGTGAAGTATTTAAATATGCAGAACAGTATAATACACACAATTAAGGATATATATGATATATACAAAGTAAGTTCTCATCTTGAAGAAAATAGATTATTGAGGGATACATAGGATACTCCACCTTCAACTAGATTTGCAATTATCTCTCTTATGTGTTTGGTGAGTTAAGATTATTACATGTATATTATTCTTTTTATCCTTTAATATGTCCCAGTGATTTTTATAAATGACAGTGATTTGCCGTGCTTTCATGAAAATGTTCTAACCACTCTTTAGTCCTTAGTTTCCTATGCATAAAAATTTTGGACTAGCAACTGACCTGCATGGATGTTGCATAATTCCCACTTCTGTTCTACTCCTTACCTATAGGAGATGTCGTTCACCAATCATAGTTAATTTTTTGCTCTTTACAATGGTGTCTCAGCATTTTTTCCAAACCTGTAACCCAGGCAGGCACTACAAATTGATAGATTTTTGATGTCTTTGCTAGATGCTACAAATCTGTCATTTTTTAAAATAAACTTCAGGCCATCTACTCTAGATATACTGAATAAGAAGTTACATGTTAACAAGAATCCTAGACGATTTAGATCGATACATAAAGCTGGAGAAACGTTCTTCTAATGAGCCTTCTAAGTATTTAAAAACCGCTTGTTCCCATTTGCTGATTGGCTAATGTTATGTAATGGGGATACAGAGTTACTAAGTCACAGTTCCTGCCTTCACAGATGTCACAATATCATGGGGTATACAACTAAACAGATTATTTTGTGATACTGGTGTGTTAGAATAAAAGTAATAACAGAGCCTTAAATTGAGACTTGAAGGATGAGTAGGGTTTACCTAAGCAGAAAAAGAAATGAAAGAATTCTAGGAAAATTGCCTATGGAAAGTTACATAATTTATCATGGATGCTTTACCAGTTTAAAATAAAGTAGTTCAATTGTCTAGAATTAAGAATTAGTTAGTAGAGGTCAGTGGTGAAAGGTTATGGGTAGCAAGGTGGCCACAAGCCAATAAATAAAAAGCCTTGTGTTCTGGGATAAGTAAATTGCCCTTTTTGATGAGCCAGATTGATTTTAATTCAGAAATAATGATGTTCGATACAAAGATAACCATTGGGAAATTATGGGAAAATAGAATTTTCCAAGGTGTTCTTGACAAAGAAGAAGCAGCATGTAAGAAAGACTGTGCACACATATGAGGAGGAACTTGGAAGTGAGGCAAAGTCAAACTCTTTTCAAATCCCCATTCCTCTACATGGCTATCAAATTTCTACAGAAAGCCCCATCCATGCCCAGATGATTCTTCAGTGAAGATGAACTAGACGACATCTTTTGTACTGAGCTGGTGAAAAAAGACAGGCGTGCTACAAGTTTTATGTGGCATGATTATTGTTAGGGGTGACATTGGTTGCAACTCTTTAATTAGCCTCTGTGCCTCCAGTTATAATTGCCTTTTACTATTGGTCATTGGTTACCTAGGTTACTTCATATCCACATTCTTATGAACCTTCTAGACTTCCTTTTTTCTGTAGGCCAGGCTTTTCTCCCATCCCCCTTGAAGCCCTTTTCTCTATGGCACTTCTCAATTCTCACAATTCTCAGATTGGGCAATGCAAATTACACATCAGCACAAATAACTGCAAGTGAAAGAGGATATTTTATTTGGGGGCTTACCAGGTTTTTGTCAGAAAGCGCATGTGTGAGTATCTTTAAATGATTTCCCAAAACAAAAAATATTTGTTCATCTCCTGTGCAGATTTAAGCTCCACTTCAACTACCTACACCCCTCAGATTCTTTCCAACCTTTCTGCATAATATTTACATCAGTAGGCAACTTGAAACCTTGGAGAATAGCAAGACCTTTTGCAATAAACAGATATGGATAGGAATTTTGCTTTGTTACACCATAGGAGGATGCTCTTAGGCTAATTATCATATATACTGCTTTGGGATTCAGTTTTTTCATCTGCAAAATAACAATATACATATCATTGACCTCATATAAATTTCTATGGGTATACTAATTTCCTAGGGCTTCAAAAACAAATCATCATAAACTTCATAGTTTAAAATAACATGAATTTTTTTGTATACATCTTTCACCTCATTTACTTAATCACAGTGTTAAGACATTTCTGTTCAATACTTGATAGATTTGACTTGTACCCTTGCAATATGCTCCAACATGAATTTATTGTCTTGTACTTCTGGAAGCCAGAATGTCAGCATGGGGGGAATACTCCCTCTAGAGGCTTTAGGGGAGAATTCTTTATTTATTTTTTTCTGCTTTTAATGATTGTCAACATTCCTTTACTTGTCACCACATCACTCCAATCTCTGTTTCCACAGTCACGTTGCCTATTTTTTTCTATCTAATATCATTCTGTCTCTCTCTTATAAGAGCACTTTTCATGAGATTTATGACCAACCTGGATAATCTAAAATGACTTCCTCATTTAGAAATTCTTAAATTAATTACATCTACAAAGATTTTTTTTTTCCTTAAAATAAAGTAACATTTCCAGATTGTGGGGATTAGTGCAGACACTTATATTTTAGGGAAGAAGATCACCTTTCCGTGCACTACAGAGGGTTAAATATGAGTAACATTAGAAAAAATGATTAGGACAGTGCACCAAATATACATTTTTATATTTTTCTTCTTGTCATACCCAATCCTTGACTTCCTAAGATACCTATAAACTTACCTTAATTGTATACATATATGCAGCTAAAAGTAGCATAGAGATTTTGAAATATCTAACCAGATTACCTGGGATGAGATTACTCATTTATCATATGTTTGATTTTTGACAAGTTACTTAGAATGAAGAAAACTATAATACCTCCCTCATAGAATTTTCAGTGAAAATTGACTGAGTTAATATGTGTAAATTTCTTAGCAAACTGACAAGCCCATCCTAGATTCTCAGTGTATTACTGATGTGCTGTAGTGTAATAAATTAACACAAATTTAATAGTTAAATCACATTTCATTTATTATCTCATAATTTTCATGGTTAAGGTGTCTAGGCATGGCTCAGGTGAGTTCTCTATTCAGGGTCTCACAAGGCTGCTAGGTATTGGCTAGAGTGGCAGTCTCATTTGAGGCTCAGTGTCCTTTTCTAAGGAAATGGCCAAATTCACTTCCTTGCAGCTGTAGAACTCACAGTTGTCCAGTTTTTCGAATCAAGCAGAAATTTCTTCCATCTTATGGAAGTCTTAGTCTTTTTTTCTTTCTTTTCTTCTTCTTCTTTTTTTTTTTTTTTTTGTTTGAGACAGAGCCTTAAGCTGTCCCCCTGGGTAGAGTGCTATGGCATCACAGCTCACAGCAACCTCCAGCTCCTAGGTTTAATCGATTCTCTTGCCTCAGCCTCCCAAGTAGCTGAGACTACAGGCACCCACCACAACACCCAGCTATTTTTTGTTTGTAGTTGTCATTGTTGTTTGGCAGGCCCAGGATGGATTTCAGTCCGCCAGCTCTGGTGTATGTGGCTGGCACCTTAGTTGCTTGAGCTACAAGTGCCAAGCCAGAAGTCTTAGTCTTTATTTGAAAGGACTTATCTGATTAGGTCAGAGCCACCCAGGATCTCCCTTTTAATTAATGCAAAGTCAGTTGCATATTGTAAAATCCCTTCACCTAAATTATGAGAATAACATTAGTTACATTCACACATGTAGACATCCCGTCTACATTTAGAAGGAGAGTATTATACAGGGGATAGACAGTATAAACCAAGAGGCAGGAATCTTGGGGCCATTTTATAATTTTCCTTATGATACTGAATAAAAGTTAGGAGGGTTTGATTCTAATTATATCACCTTCTGAGGAAAATTTTCTTTAGAATTGACTTAGCCTGGAACTGATTTTCTGGAGACAAAGGACCCATGTTAGTTTTCAAGGGTGAGGAAAGGTTGCCTAGGAATTGTACCCATCACATATTTGTACAGGACTTGTAAACCAAAATGTGGAGCTCAGACTTGTTTGCTAAACCATGAACCATATCATGGGTTACCCTTCCAAGCATATAAGCTATTTGTTTAAATAGAACTATCAATGAAACTGAAACAATCTGTTTCTTTCTTTTTTTTTTCCTTTATCTTAATTAGGGGAGAATTTATTTTATTTTTTTCCTTTTTTTAAGTCATATATACATAGATCATAAATACATTTATGCCTTTGTGGGATTCTATATGTTGATTCTTTGTACAAATCGAAGTGCTTGCATCCAACCAACCAACATAGCTTTCACCTCATTCACTTAATCACTGTGTTAAGACATTTGGTTCTATACTTGATAGATTTGACTTGTACCCGTGCAATATGCTCCATAGGTATGGTCCCACTGTTCACCTTCCCTCCATCAAACCAACCATCCCATCTCCCTCCCCTTCTCTCCTTCGTCCTGGGCTATAGTTGAGATTCGTCTTTCATATGAAAGTGTTAATGATTATAAATTGGTTTCATAATAGTACTGAGTGCATTGGATATTTTTTTTCCATTACTGAGATACTTTACTAAGAAGAATATTTTCTAGCTTCATCTATGTAAACACAAAAGAGGTAAAGTCTCCATCTTTTTTTAATACTGCATAATATTCCTCAGTATACATATACCACAATTTATTAATTCATTCATGAGTTGATGAGCATTTTGGCTTCTTCCATGACTTGGAAATTATGAATTGAGCTGGAATTAACAATCTGGTGCAGATATTTTTGTTGCAGAGTGGTTTTTTGTCTTTCCCTAGTAGAGGAATTGTGGGATCAAATGGCAGGAATACATTTAGATTCTTCAGTGTTCTCCAAACTTCTTTCCAAAAGGAATTTACTAGCTTGCATTCCCACCAGCAGTGCAGAAGTATTCCCTGTTCTCCACATCCATGCCAACATCTGTAGTTTTGAGATTTTGTGATGTGCACCACTCTTACTGGAGTTAGATTATATCCCAAAGTGGTTTTGGTTTGCATTTCTCTAATGATTAAAGATGATTAGCATTTTTTTATGTGTCTGTAGACCATGCGCCTATCTTCTTCAGAGAAGCTTCTGTTCATGTCTCTTGCCCACAATGAAATGGTATAATCTATTCTTTTCTTTTCTTCTTTTTTTTTGAGAAAGAGCCTCACTCTGTTGCCCTGGGTAAACTGCCGGGTCATCACAGCTCACAGCAACCTCCAACTCCTGGTTCAAGTGAGTCTTCTGCTTCCACCTTCCGAGTGGCTGAGACTACAGGCACCCACCACAACACCTGGCTATTTTTTGGTTGTAGCCGTCATTGTTTGGCAGGCCCAGGCCAGATTTGAAACTGCCAGCTTAGGTGTATGTGACTGGCACTTTAGCCGCTTGAGCCACAGGCGCCGAGCCACCTATTCTTTTCTTATTCATAACTTTGAGTTCTCTGTGGAGTCTAGGTAATAGACCTTTGTCAGAAACATAACCTGCAAATAACCTCTCCGATTCTGAGGGCTGTCTCTGTGCTTTATTTACTGTGTTCTTGGCAGTGAAGAAGCTTTTTAGTTTTATCAGATCCCAGTAATGTATTTTTGATGTTACTTGAATTGCGCAGGGTATCCTCCTCATAAAGTATTCTTTTAGGCCAATATCTTCAAGTACTCTTTCCAAGAATCTTTATAGTTTCATGTCTTAAGTTTAAATCTTCTATCCAGTGAGAGTCAATTTTTGTTAATGGTGAAAGGTGTGGGTCCAGTTTCAGTCTTATACAAGTCGCCAGCCAGTTCTCCCAGCACCATTTGTTAAATAAAGAATCTTTCTCCAAATTTATATTTTTGATAGGTTTATCAAAGATCAAATGGTGATAAGTGTCTGGATTTATCTCTTGGTTTTCAATTCTATTCCATACATCTACCTCTCATTTTTTTTGTGCCATTATCATGCTTTTTTGATCAGTATAGATTTACAGTATAGTCTGAAGTCTGGTAGTGTGATTCCTCTGGATTTTTTTTTTTTAATTTCTGAGTAATGTCTTGGCTATTCAATGTTTTTCCTGTTTCCATATAAAACAAAGTACTAATTTATCCAGATATTTAAAGTATGACAGAAGTGCTTTAATAGGGTTTGCCTTAAATCTGTAGATGCTTTGGACAGTATGGACATGTTAACAATGTTGATTATTCCCAGCCATGAGCATAGTATGTTTTTCCATATTAACATCTTTGACTATTTCTTTTCTCAGAGTTTCACAATTCTCCTTATAGAGATCTTTCACATCCTTTGTTATCTACACTCTCAGATATTTCATCTTCTTTGGCACTATTGTAAAGGGAATAAAGTCCTTGATTGTTTTTTCAGCTTGACTATTGTTAGTATATAAAAAGGCAACAGATTTGTGAGTATTGATTTTGTATTCTGAGACACTGCTGTATTTCTTCATCACTTTTAAGAGGTTTGTAGTTGAGTCTCTGGAGTTTTCCAGATATACAATCATATCATCTGCTAAGTGTGACAGTCTGATCTCCTCTGATCCTATTTGGATACACCTGATTGCCTACTCTTTCCTGATTGTGATGGCTAAGACTTCCATTACAATGTTAAGAAGCAGTGGATACAATGGCCAACCTTGCCCCATTCCTGATCTGATTGGAAATGATTTAAATTTTACTCCATTTAGTACGATATTGGTTGTGGGTTTGCTATAGATGGCGTCTATCTGTTTAAGAAATTCCCTTCTATACCTATTGTCTTAAGTGTTCTGATCATGAAAGGATGCTGGATACTAACCAAAGCTTTTTCTGAATCAGTTGAGAGCATCATATGCTCTTTGTTTTTTATTTTGTTTATGTGATGTATTATACATATAGGTTTATGTATATTGAACCAGCCTTGGGACTCTGGGATAAAATTCACTTGGTCATGATGTATAATTTGTTTGATATGTTGTTGGATTCTGTTTGGTAGGATCTTATTGGATATTTTTGCATCTATATTAATTAGAGATATTGGTCTATAATTTTCTTTTCTTGTTGGGTCTTTTCCTGGTTTCAGAATCAGGGTGATATTTGCTTCATAGAATGTGTTAGGAATTATCCCTTCCTTTTCAATGTTTTGGAAAAGGTGAAGGAAATTAAGTATAGGTACTAATTTCTCTTTCAAAGTTTGGTATAATTCTGATGTAAAGCCATGAAGTCCTGGGTCTTCTTTTTTGAGAGATTTTGTATAGTTGATTCTATTTCAGTACTTGATATACATCTGTTTAGCATTTCTACTTCTTTCTGTTTAAGTCTAGGAAGCTGGCGTGCTTCCAAGTATTGGTCATATTCTTTCAGATTTTCATATTTCCGAGAATAGAGGTTTTTTTGTAATATTCATTGAGGATTTCTTACATTTTTGAGGAGTCTGTTTTTATATGGCCTTTAACATTTCTGATTGATAAAATTAGGGATTTTACTCTTTTTTTTTCTGGTTAGATTAGCCAAAGGTTTATCTATTTTATTAATCATTTCAAGTAGCCAACTTTTTGATTGGCTGGTCTGTTGTATAATTCTTTTGTTTTCAATTTTATTTAATTCTGCTCTAACTTTAGTTATGTCTTTTCCTCTGCTTGGGTTGGGTTTGGAGTATTCTTCCTTTTCCAGTTGTTTGAGATCTCCCTTTAAGGTGTTGACTTCCTCTTTTTCTGTTCTTTTGAGGAAGGCTTGCAATGCTATAAATTTCCCTCTTAGGACTGCCTTTGTGGTATCTCAGAGGTTCTGGTAATTCATGTCTTCATTATCATTTTGTTCCAAAAATTTGGTGATTTCTTCTATGACCCAGTTATAATTCAGCATGAGGTCATTTAGTTTCCATGTTTTCGTATGAGCATGCAGATTCCTATTGTTACTGAGTTCAACTTTTATTCCATGTTGGTCCAAGAAGATACAAGGAATAATTTCTATTCTTTTAAATTTGTTGATGTTAGACTTATGACATAAGATGTGATCAAATTTGGAGGATGTTCCATGGGCTGATGAGAAGAATGTGCATTCAGTTCTGTTAGAATTAAATGTTCTGTGGATATCTGTTAAATCTAATTGTTGAATGGTTAAGTCTAGAATTTATTGCTTAGTTTTTTATTAGAGGATATATCCAACACTGACAACAGGGGGTTAAAATCTCTGACTATTATGGTGCTGGAGGTTATCAAGTTGCTCGTGTGTGTTATGGTCTCTCTTCTAAACTGAGGAGCATTCTTGTTGGGCGCATAAATTTTAATAATTGAAATCTCATCCTCTTGAGTGTTTCCATTGATGAAAATGAAGTGACCATTCTTATATTTCTTTACTTTTGTTGCTTTAAAGCCTGTTGTGTCTGCAAATAAAATTTCAATGCCTGCTTTTTTTCTGATTTCCATTTGCCTGAATTATAGATGTCCATCTATTCACCTTGAGTTTGTATTTATCTTTTAAGGTAAGATGAGATTCTTGAATGCAGAAGATATATGGTCTGAGTATTTGTATCCAGTCAGCCAAGCTGTGCCTCTTTAGAGGGCAATTTGAGCCACTCACATTAATTGAGAGTATTGATAAGCCTGGTAGTATTTTGGGTATCAAGGTTTTTGAAAGTCCAGTGGACATTTTTAAACCTTTTGTCACTTTAGAGGTCGGGTTTCCATCAAAAGTTTCTGAGTGAGTTTACTTTGGTGGTAGAGCATTGTGTTGGTCATTGTGGAGGATGGGTCTGAGAATACACTGGAGAGCTGGTTTAGTTACAGCAAATTTCTTCAACATGTGAATGTCATTAAAGTATTTAATTTCTCTATTATAAAAGAAACTTAGTTTAGCTGGACACAGGATTCTGGGTTGAAAGTTGTTTTGTTTAGAAGGTTAAAAGTTGATGACCATCCTCTTCTGGTGTGGAAAGTTTCAGCAAAGAGATCTACAGTCATTCTAAAATTCTTCCCTTGTAGGTTATGGTTTTCTTATGTTTGGCTGTTTGCAGAATTTTCTCCTTTATATTAGCTTTGGCAAATTTAATTGTAATGTGTCTGGGAGATGCTTTCATTGGATTGAGTTGTGCTGAGGATTTGAAACTATCTGCTACTTGAATTTCAGTATCTCTTGCTATATTGGGGAAGTTCTCCTCAATTAACTCCTGGAATAAAGCTTCTGTGCCTCTTGGATCATCTTCTCTTTCAGGGATTCCTATAAGGCAAATGTTTACTTATTTTGAGTAGTCCTACAGCTCTCTAAGGGAATGCCCTTTTTGCTCTCCTCTTCTCTTCCTCTTCGAGCATTTGAAAGCATTCAAAGACTTTGTCTTTGATGTCAGATATTTTTCCTCTGCCTGCTCCATTCTGTTACTGAGGATATTTCTCTGTTGCAAATTCTTTTCTCAATGTCAAAATCTTTGGTGATTTTATCATTGAATTCTTGAGACAATTTTTGAATATTCTTAGAATTTCTAATTATGACTTTACTTCCATTCTGTTAATCTTATTTGCCATCCAAATTCTGAACTCAATTTTTTGACACCACAGCCATTTGCATATGAATGGGATTACTTGGTGTGTCTGCCTTGTCATTCCTTGAGGGAGTTGATTGATTCTGGTTATTCATGTTGCCAGAGTTTTTCTGCTGATTCTGCCCCATGATTATTTTTCACCATTTAGCTGAGGTAAGGTGAAATTGGATTAGGGGCTCCTGGAATTATGGTTAACCAGCCCTTTGCCAAGGATCTGGGACTGGAGACTGTACCTTTTTCCCCTAGAGTTTTGCAAAGGACCCATACAGTATTACTGTAAACCAACATCTGGGACATGATTGGTATGGTGGGGTTAGGTGGCTGTCTTATATTCAGCTGATCTTTGTCCGATCCTAGTGGATCAGTGACTCTGGGTTGAATTCTCAGCTGTGGAGAAATACAAGCAACTGAGTCACCCTGCCCCTTCCATGGGCAAAAACTGGAAGAAGAAAATCAACCCATCCTGCTCCCATACAACCAGGTTGCCACCATGGAGGGTCCTTGGGTGATTGGCATAGGTCAGGAGTTCAAACTAATTGACCCAGTCAGTGCTAACTTTCAAGTGGGTGAGTTTGAAAGGTCTCAAGCAACTAGACAGCAGAGGTCTACTAGCTGCTCAAGTGTGGTTCTCTCTGGTGCTCTGTGAAGTGAGAAAGACCCACTCAGTAGCACAGTTGGAAAAGAGGGGCTGGTGTTTCTTTCCCCTCTTTGCCTCTCTTTCACACCCAGTCACTGGTACCCCACGGGGCTGTGATCCTGTTCCCTCCAATAAGCAGATGTGCCAGGGCTTTGCACCTGCCAGAGTCAAAGGAAAGTCAATGCCCCCTCAGCCCAGCCACCACCCTCTGCCACCAGTTGGCTGGGGGAGCTAAAGCCTTCCTGCCTCATGTTCTCAATGGCAACTGGGGAGTGTTCCACCTGAACTCAGCCCAAACCTGAGGATAACAAGTCAACAGATAATTTCTTCCCTCAGGCACCAAGCCTTTGTCCCAGCCATTCTGCAGCACTGGAATCCTTATAGGGCAAGGTCTGTCTTCCTCTGGCAGTCCTCAGAGATGGGAAGGTGTGTCTCCAAGATTAGACCCTGAGGGATGGCGCTACTGTTGCTGAATCTTAATGGGAAGTGTCTCTGTGCTGCTCCCAGACAGCTCCTGTGGGCAAAGAGGTAGCTGAAGTGCCAGGGCACTGGGGCCACAGAGGCTCTGGCAAGAATGGGAGTCAGGCAGCTCTGGCAGGGTGGGGTGCATGTGAGATGGTTCTGGTAGGGTGGAGTGCTGGGGCCTATAGAGGTTTTGGCAGGGTCAGTTGCAGGGCACAGAGGCTCTGGCAGGGCCTGTGTGGGGCACATGGTGGCTCTAGTAGGGTGCAGCACTGGTTGTGTGGCTCACAAGCTTCCTCCTGAAGCTGATTAGTGCTTTTACAGAGCCAAGCCAAACAGCCTCCTCACCTTTGTCTGTCTTCACTACCATTGGGATTACATTACAGTACAGCTTTTCTACCAAAGTCCTTGCAGTGTTGTCCTGGCAATGAACTGCAGAAATTCCAGTCTCGGCAGGGGTCAGGCCTCTGGACCTTTATGTTAGAAGTGGAGGGTGGACTAGAAGTTCAAAATGGCAAGGAAAACATTTCAGCTTTCATGCCTGGCAAGAGAGTGCTGAGGGTCACAGCAGGGTCTCTCTGTAGAAGTAGTCCCCACTTCTAGCAACTCTCTCCTATGGTATGGGACAAGAGTCCTCAGTTCACCACTCTGTAGAAAACCCACAGTCAGCAAAAAAAAATTATCTTGGGGGAGGGGATAGATACTCTTTTTCTTTAGGATGAGTTTCGTACCTGAAATTTGCTTTCTTGGAGTTGCAGCTTGCCTCAGCAGAGGTGACATGCAGTTATCACTCTTCTCTCTCAGCTTGGTTTCCAGTCTTCAGCATTGTTCTGTACTTTCTGGTCATAGTCCTTCTCTTTGGACAGGAGCTTCTGTCAAAAGCTGGCTCCAGTTGGCCTTTGTGCCCCTCCTCTGAAAAATCTGTTTTTAATTTCCCTTAAAATGCATGCTGGTTCCTGTACACATGCGCACAAGTGTGCATGCATGTGCATGTGCACACATACACACACACACACACACAGAACAAAACACTAAAAGATGCCAGGAGTTAGTAGGCTTTATGTTGCATTCATTCTTCCCAACAGGCCCTGCCAAGTTGGATGGGGAGATGAGATGAGAGACTCGGCATGTGACATATTCACTCTCCTACTTTTTCCTCACTTTTCTGAATTCTTTTGCCTCTCCTCTTTTCTCCTTTTATTTTATTTTTTCTTTCATTTGGAATCTCTTTTTCTGTTTGCCATTTCTCTAACTTTTGGCTCTCTTTGAGTATGTGTCTTCTTGTCTATTTTTCTCTGGAGTATGTCCTTCAGTCTCTGTCTTTGAGTGTCTCCATGTCTGTATGCCATTCTTTTGTTAGTCACATGTCTGTTTCTTTCCATGCCTATTTTAAGTGTCTCCACATCTGTGTTTATGTGCCTCTATGTATAGCTTTCTATCTGTACATTCTTCTATACACGTTTGTTTATCAGTCTCTTTTTGCCAGTTCTGATATGTACTTCTCTCTCTCTCCTGCTTCTGTTTGTATCCTTATCTCATCATGTCTCCTTTTGCATTTCTTCATGTGTCTCTCTGAAACATTCTCTTAACCTAAAACCAACATCATGTTCTTCTATTTTCTTTCTCTCTCTTTCTTCTATTACTTTCCTCCAATTTCATCTTCTATAATTCATTTCTCTCTGCCCTTTTATTTCTTTGACGCAACATCTACACTGTTTCCTCTCTTTTTTTTCTTCACTGTTTCACTATCACTCTTGTTCTCACTCTCAGTCTGTCTCTTTATTGTCTTCCTTTATTCCCAATCATATTTTATCTCTCTGTCTGTCTCTTTCTTGATTTCTTTTTATCCTCCATTGCCTTCTCTGTCTGGTTCTCTATTTTTTCCCCTCAACTTTATATCTCTTTTGGCCTCTTTTACTTCTTTATCTTCTCGTCTTCTGCTTCTATTTTCTTATATCCTCTTCTTTTATGAGCCAGCATGAAGAGTAAACAAACCAGAGTAGGAATGGTAGGGAATGAGATAATAGGACATGAGAGACAAAGATCACCCAAGACAAAGATCACAAGTGTCAGGATTTCTGGCACAGCTAATGGTTGCAGCCAAAACTAAACCATGTGAACAGCTTTATTTATATGGTTCCTAAACTAGGTTGCTATAATAACAATGTTGCAAATCAACAAGGAAAGTGAGTGGAATATTTTCATCTTACAAAGTTGAGGGAAAGTAATAGCACATGGCATAAACATTAACTTTAGGAAGAGAAAACTATGTGCTTTTAGGCAAAAGATATACAGAAGATAGGTTTCTTCTGACAGAGGGAATGAGAAGAAAGAACTATTGTTTTTTAGGAAGGGAGGAGAAGCAGTATGACAATTATTCCTTGAACACACCTCCCAGGCTGTGGGGGTCTTGCCACTTCACAATCTGCACTCCACATTCTTCCTCTTTTATTTTTTTCACTTTCTTCTTCTAATTTTTTTTCCATATATTCTCTGGTACTTTGATTCTCTGATTCTTTGCCTCTTTTTCTCCTCTCTTCTCTCTTTTTAACTTTTTAGAAAACTACTTAACTTCATTTACAAATCCCTTAACTGCCACTGTGCAAGCCTTCTTTGTTCTCCTACTGAGTTGATAAGCATAGTATATAAGAGATGTTGGCTGTGTTCCCTCTTTGCAATTATCTATTAACTTCTCTCAGCCTAAGTGGATATACACTAGGTTCTCTGACTTTAGGCTCTTTCCCAAACAATAGCCGTTACATTTGGCTTCATCAGAATAGAGAAAGTCTGGGTAAAAACCAATAAGAATCCACAATGAGCAGTGATGGCTGCAATTCAAATCATTACACTTTCATCCTTGAAAAATTTCAACATTACTACCAACAGAAGTATAGGCATTGTTCCTGAGAGGCAAGATAATGCCAAAAATAATGTGTTCTATTCACCCAACAAGACAGAAGTTGTCACATAATACCAAAATTTTAAATGTTTCCAGAACATTATTTTTGATATGTTCAATTATTTCTCCTCACTGCTGATCCTTTTCCTGGGTTGCATGTATCAGTTTTAGCAGGTAGTGATCCTATATATATGTTTAATAGTGATGAAACAGAATAAGTGCTTATATTTAAAAATAAATTAGCCTATAACTTCAGTGAGAGGGTTTTATGCTCCAAACAGGAAGGCAGGGATAGAGCATTTTTTTCTGCTTGTCCACTAAAGAAATAGAAAATATGAACAGAAGACGGGAATGTGTAGATGGCAGATAGGAAGAAGCCTGCAGAAACTGAGGGCAAAGAAGTACTTTAAGGACTATATTTCCCCCCCATATATATTGAGCCAAAAGAGTAAAATACTTGTTCCAGTTTATATCACAAATTTAGACTACTGCTGGTTTAATATTCATGTGTCCTGTCTTATAGACCAGGAGTATTCCCCCGAATAGCTGACCATTGTCCGTATCATTGATATTTCTTACCTACTTTAGTAAATCCAACAGTGCAGATGCTCTAAAAAAATATCCATAATAATTACTCATATTAAAGAACACACTCTAAAGAACTAATTCTATGAATTAAAACCCTTTTTCTCTATGTTCTCATATTAAAGAACAAAATTTCATGCTCTATTTCTCTGATTCACTTTTCTCAAAAGACTCTTTAAGTCTATTATATAATCGTGAGTGTGAATTCTCCAAAGAAATATTTGCAGTCACCTTATCATATTTTTTTCTTAAAAAGGCACACCAAACACCCAGAAAGTTGGCTAAAACTAGTACCCAAATATATTTACTCTAATGAATCAGAATCACAGAAGATCCTTAAATAAAATAAAAGGAAAAAGAAACCTTAACATCTGTCTTCTTTTTCAAGTGGGATCACTAAAACCCAGAGAATTGGGAGTGACTGGCCTAATGTCACATGTAGAGTTAATGACAGAAATGGGACTGAATAATTTATTAAGTGGTCATGTTTCTTGTCAATAAATAAGTGAATTAAAATGACTTTCAAACAGCCACATATATTACAAACTGACGTAAACAGTCTTCTTCTGCCATTAGTTTATGACTAAAACTTCAACAGTAAAAGGAGAGATAATAGACCATATCCAGGGATAGTTCTGTCAGCTGAAACTGAATGAGTGGAAAATGAAGAGCTTGTGGAGAAAAAGCACTGGCTTCTGGAACAACTCTAACATTTCTCTTGCTAAACAACATCTGTGCCCCTAAAACTTGCTCTCAATTGCTGTGTTGAGAGTTGAAGTAAATATGTGCATTCCTCACATTTTCATCACATACATTAATACCACCCAAGCCAGTGGAGACTGTGGGCTCAGAAATGTGTCTCCTAATTTAATATAACATTCTGTGCCTCTGTAGTTCAGGATGAATAGTGACTTACACTTTCATAGCTGTATCAAGAACAAAACATTGTGTAAAGTATGACTATGTATGAAAGCACAATCAATCACACTGAGATAATCAATCATGAGGGAACAGACAACATAAAGCTTGGTTGTGTGCAGCCCAGAAACCAGCTTTCACTGAGCTATAAGAGCTAGACAACGAATAAAGAGCAAGACAATGAAATTGATGGTTCCATCTATTTCCATGTGTGGACATTTCATAGACAATCCTTAGAACTACACATTAATCCCATTTTGTAGATGAGAAAACTGACATACATCTACACCTCAGGATAGAAAGCATTTATCTTATTATCAGAATCAAGTTCATTTTTGGACCAAATCATTTGCCGTGGATTCCCTAATGTTTTCACTTTCCCCTCATTTCCCTCTATTTCTGAGATTTTCCTGTGACCTCTCATGGTCTCTGTCACTGATGGTAGACTTTATTAGTACTTATGACCCTGGTTCACGTTCAGAATAATATATAACCAAGTCTCCAACATTCCTAGAATTAACTGAAATATTCTTCCTGTTAAATGTTTATGTTTTTTTCTCTTTCTATCTCTGTTATACTTATTTCAAATCTGTTTCTGATCATAGAAGGATAGGAAGAAAAAGGTTTAGTTCATAAAATTTATAGTAAATAGAATTATTTTGCTTTATATGACCTAAATTCATTCAAATTTATGGAGAAATAAGAGGATGAGGGTATATTGACCAATTTAATGGAACAGACTAAGTAGATTTGGATTCAGAAACTCAAATAATATCATTAGGATTACAGCTTTCATACTCTATCTGTAAAATAAGTTTCTTCTTGCATTTGGATTTATTCTCAGTCAATCCCTTTTATATCGTGGCAAGGCTGGCCACCAGCACCTTCAAGATTCCATGAAAGTCACATTGACAAGAATAGAGCACTTCACTCAACAATAGCAGACTGAACACTTTCTTTCAAGTACTCAGAGAACATTCCCAAAGATAAATTGTACCCTGGGTCATAAAACAAACTTTAAGAAATGTTATAGAAATAAAATTGTATTTATTTTCTCTGATCATTATGGAACCTAGAAATCAATTGGAGAAAGATGACAGGAAAATCTTTAAACATTTGTATAAATAATCCATAGGTCATAAAAATTATCAAAAGAAATATAAAAAGTACATAAACCTGAATGAAGAAAAGCAACATATCAAAATGTATAGAACCCAAATAAAGTAGTATTAAGAAATAAATAAACTGATTTTGAAATTTCCGAAATGGCAACTGCCACAGGCACCTTTTCCCATGGGTCAGGTGTGGCTATTTGAGTCTCACCTGCAGGCAGCCATCCTGCACCCAAAACTGGTCCAGAATACTCCACACTTCACAGGAACTCTTGCAGGGAGAGTTTGTGTAACCTGCCTATGAACATTTTTTGAGATCAATGAAATCAATGGTTCGGCAGGGTCCAGGAGGTTGAGCATGATGGCAGATGGGATAGATGGCTAGGTTAGCTCTCCTGGAATAATAGCTGAGACTTCAAACCAGAATCACTGATTCACAAGGATTGGACAGCGATCAGCTGAATATAAGACAGAGCCACATAGGCCCACCATCACCAATCAGGTCTCCAAAGTCTCATGCTGCAGTACTGTACGGGTTCTTTGTAAAGCTGTAGAGGAAAATTTGAAGTCACTAGTCCCAGCTCTTTGGTAAAAGACTGGTCAACCACAATCCCAGAAGCCCCCAATCCAATTTCACCCTACCTGCTCATCTAGCCAAATGGTACAAAACAATCATAGGGAGAAATCAGTGGAAAAACTCTGTCAATATGAATAATCATGACAGATCAACACCCTCAAGGAATGACAAACCAACCACACCAGAGGATCCCATTCATAAACCAATGGCTGTGTCAGAAATCAAATTTAGAATTTAGATCACAAATAAGATTAACAGAATAGATGTAAAGTTGGAGTTAGAAATTCAAGTAATAATTTAAAGTTATCTCAAAAATGCAATGAATTCAAAAACAAAATCACCAAAGATTTTGACACATTGAGAAAAGAAGTTGCAGCCTTCAAAGATATAAGAAATACAATAGAATCCCTCAGTAACAGAATGGAGAAGACAGAAGAAAGGATTTAAGACATAGAAGACAAAGCCTTTGAATGCTTCAAAATGCACAAAGAGAAAGAGAAATGGAGAGCAAAAATGGATCATTCTCTTTGAGAGCTCTGGGATAATTCCGAGAAAACTAATATTTGCCTTATGGGAATCCCTGAAGGCAATGAGGTTGCTTCAAAAAGTTCAGGTGCTCTTCTTTAAGAGACAATCAAGAAAAACTTCCCAAACACCACAAAAGATGCTGAAATCCAAGCAGCATCACTTGAATCAGATGAATAGAGGACAGTTTCAGAAACCCAGCACAAATAAACCCAAATAAAGCATCTTCCAGACATATTATAATTAATTCACCAAAGTTAATATGAAGGAGAAAACACTGCAAATAGCCAGATGTATGAAAACCATAACCTACAAGGGGAAGAATATTAGAATGACTGCAGATCTCTCTGATGAAACTTTTCAAGCTAGAAGAGTATGGTCATTTACCTTCAATCTCCTAAAACAAAACAATTTTCAACCCAGGATCCTGTATTCAGCTAAACTGAGTTTCATTTATGATGGAGAAATTAAATACTTTAATGACATTCAC